>KV419400.1:186939-278338 GCA_001630475.1 Sistotremastrum niveocremeum HHB9708
CCGCCCCAGCGAGACCCTGCACTTCGGTGAAAGCCTCGTATGGACTTGTGCAGTCTGCGATTATTGGAGAGCCAAGTGAGAGAAAGGTCCAAGTGCGGGTTCGTCGCCGTTAGGTTCGCCCTGCGGGAGATGTTCGTCGCTTCAAGCGTTGGAGGACGATCTATTCGATTCAGGGCTGTCGGGATCGAATTCGTTGTCTAAGAGGACCTCACCCCTATCATCTTCTCGTCATCCCTTACCCCTCCCTCGCACTCCTTGCGCCAACCCGCTGGCCACTACTGGGCTTGGGTCATATGCATCGTGTTGAGAGGGGGGGGGGTGTTTCACAGTTTCCTGATGATCTCGTCTGTGTCTTAGACTTCACTCGTCGACGCTGTGGGTCCTTCGCTTGTGTTCTCCTTACTATCCTAAGTATCTCATTGCAGGGCATGCCGCTCTCATGCTATAACTCAACCAATCTCTGGCCCTCACTTGAACTGCTCGATGGCCTAGGGTCGTCGCATTAACGGTCGGGGGTTGCTTGTCACAGAAACCGTACGTGCACATTCTTCATCGTTTTCCCATACCAATACTCCGGAAACAGTGCATGTGATCGCCACATCATACGACGTGCTCAAATGAATCAATGTTGATGCCGTTGATATAGCCCGACATCGTGGAATTGCACGTCAGTGACCGTCGGTCCAGATATCTGTTGTAGAGTTCTCCATTGTTGTAATTCTCCGAATCATAATTCATCGCAATTGTAATGCAGATGAGACCGAGTCTCATGCCTGAATGACGGTCTCAAATCCGTAATTATACTCAAGCGAGTGACAGAATTCTAAATCATTATTAGTCTGAGTGAATGAAGAGGAAAAAGAAAATCGACACCAAAGTGCACGCTGAACATAGCCAAAGACCTTGTAAGAGATTGTAACGTCCTTCTATTCGCAACATCGCCACGACTCAGGCCCTCGATGATTCGAGACATTTGGAATCCAGGGTTCGTGGCCGTCGGGGTATTGAGCATTCGATCCGTGTTCTCTTGCATCAGGATCCGTTCCCATTTGAACGAGACGCATAGCAAGAGTAGTCCGGCAGAAGGTAGATCGATGACGTTGGTATTCCTGCAGCGTTTGTCTGGACTACATCATTCTCAATGCAGTTAAACCGTTTCAGGACTGGCAGCGATCGTAAGGCAGCTGAAGATATGGAAGAACCGAGCAATGCTTACCACTTCATACTGGAGCTAATTCCTCAAGGTATCAGAGCCACAAATATCCCTGGAGAATCCGTTTCCGCGATACTGCAGTGTACGAGCGCACGGCACCGTAGAGTTGTCGAATTGCCTCCTATTATTCTTTCTCAGACCTTCGCATGTGCGCTAGTGATACGTTTGCATGATCGCCAGAGGATACAATGTACAAAGTAAAAGCAGCCTGCCACAGATCATAGGCCTGGCTCTGAGGGATGATGTCCAGGAGCCTAAATCGTGTCCAGAACTTGAAAACCGTACACTGATCGATCGTGTTCTTTGCTTTGCAACAAGGTTATAAGATAAGCGTGAGCATCGCAAGAATACTCAAATTGTCTAGGTTCTGTGTTATCAAAGCAGTTAAGTTCCAGCTGCTGTTCAACTTGTTCGGTCATCGTGAGCAAGAGTCGGCGCTCTTGGGCGCTTAGCTGTACCCTCCTTTAGGGCCGACGTCTTCAACTGAACTTGAACTGTGGCTGGCTCCTCCACGCTCTCATTGTTCTTGCATTAATGCCATTACAACGATATCCAGTGTTGCAATATGCTGGATCTCGTTAAAGCGTATCCGGGTCCTCCGGGAGATGTCCTCGAATATTTGGAGCTCACCCAGCACACCTTCCTCGTGAGTCAAGACACGACTATACATGCCACAAGGCTCACATAGATCTTAGATATACCCCTCAGCTGATAGTCTGATTCTTCTGCGTGCGCAAGATCTTTCGTTCTTCCGGAGCTTATCGTTTTGGGAGGCCTTTCCATCGAGTTTCGAGGACCGGCAAGTTATCAAGCATATTACTATTGATGCTGGACACAAGCTGGTATGACTTCTTCTCCAATACTTGGTCCTATTTTATTTACTTTAAACACAGGTGGCAGCATCTTTGGGACACCTAATTGCGATATGGTCACCATCCGCGGCGAGAGAGGATTTCTGGACTGTTCATTCCTCGGTCAATCTACCTCATCAAGTGACCTGCCTCGACCTGAAAGGAGGTACGTGCATTGTCGCACACCAGGAACGTATGCTTACGATAAGACGACAGGCATTCTCTCCGTTGGCACTGAGAAAGGCATTTCGGTCTATACCCTCAGCCTCCAGGACCATCTCCCCGCCTGGACGCGTAAATGGACCTCGAGGTAAGTCTCTTATTGCTGCAATATACCTCATTGTTAATAGTAGCAGGCTATGTTCCCCAGCCCAGGTCACATTTTCTCCCTCCCTGACTCATCTGGCCACATTCTCTCCCGTAGGGCGCCAACTTCTCGAGTATCGGAGATGACTGAATATTGTTCAGGCAGAGAAGGCAGTCAGGATATTTTCAACCGCAATGGGCCGACAAATCCAAAACATTCCTCACCCTCGACCTCTGAGGAAGATTGGGTGGCGCGCCCCTATAGATTCAACCAGGTGATTCAGTATCCTCACTCAATCTGCCAATGCTGACCTCCCGCAGAGACGACCTGATTCTCTACACTGTCACCTCTGACTTCGCACTCCGCATATTCCTTCCAGTACTGGACAGCCCAAATCATCTGCAACTCCATACGACTTTAGACGCGTCGTCTTTCACCTCATCATCGCAATCCGAAGAAAGGACGACCATGGTGTTTTGGCCCGATCGAAGGATAATCCAGCGTGCTGTCGCACGTGAATTATCCAAGTTACACAGCGAGGACAGTCAAAGCAAAAGACTGAAAGAGATTGAAGATGGTGCATGGGACCTTTTCGTCCGTGTTCTGGTGGATCGAACAATGATCATTCGAGCCATCGCAGTAAGTACTTTCGCTTGTGTTTACGGCCACATGTAATCTTTTTACAGAATATCGATCGTAGGCCACCGACATTGCTGAAACAATTCACTCTACATCACTCCCTCCCAATCGACCTTGAGTTCTCTCCCGACAACCTTCACTTCATGACCTCAAAATCGTTAGACTCGGACTACAGCCTGACGTTGGCCACTACCCCTCCCCTCTCATCTCGTGATATCTCTCTCCGTCTCTTTCTTGACGGAAGGAAAGAGGGTGTACATCATGCCATCAATGCTCCCGAGGATCCTGCGTTCTCAGTTCATCCTGCCAAAATAATCTCATTTGCTAGGACTGCCAACGGGACTGGATTGGCGATCCTGAGAGACGACGTGGTTGAAAGCTATTCGACCGATGGAGGCAGTCTCAAGCGTATTGCTCATTGGAGATACGGAGACTTAGTAGTTGTTTTCGATCAAGGTATTGGTGCTGTTCTTTGTACAAGCCCCATGCTTACACGATGGCACAGGGCACTGCACTGTCACTTACTCGACAGCCACCTCGATGCTTTCATTGAACATGGACTCGTCCGCGATTACGCAAACAGTCAAAGTTCCAACCATAAACTCTTTGTTCGCATTGCCGGCTGGAGACAAAGACACTATGATAATCGGCGTCACTCCCGACTTCTCTCTCGTGCATATTAATTATTCCTCACAGGAGCTGGTATTGCTTGAAGAAAGTTCTTTGCCTCTGACAGAGACTCTGAAGTTCATTTTGCCAGTGGATCCTATGTCGTGGAGTCACTACCCTCAGACAAACACTCAGGACACGCTGCTCAGCATAACAGCCTCGGGAGAATTAGCGTTCTGGAGGCACGACCGTACCGACGGATGGACATCGACGGGAAGAGTCCATACGGGGAAAGCAAATATTAGGCTGGCGAGGTGTAGCTCTGCTAAGAAGACCGTCCTAGGTGGGTGACAGACGCAGATGTCTGCGAGAAGGCCCTAATTGCGTACTCTAGTAACCCCTACCCCCGCTGGCGAAGAACTCACGATATGGGATTCGCAGGAATCCGAGTTCTCGAGGGGTCTTGAATTTACCCAAGTTTTCGAGTAAGGGATTCCTCGTGCTGTCTCGTAGATCCCTGCTGACGTAATCGAAGGCCTGAAGAAATTGTCAATGACCTGGATTGGTCTTCTACATATCAGTCGCATTCCATTCTCGCTGTCGGATTTTCTCGGCATATACTGATTATGTGCGAGCAACGTATGACATACTTTGAACAAGAGCCGGCCTGGAGGGTCTGCCATAAAATAGATATACCATTGTAAGTGTACACGTGGTGGAATTCCGTTGACTTGGCTGATCCTGGACAGATTGACTTCACATTCCATCATCGATTCAATCTGGCTTTCTGGCGGTTCCCTTTTGGTTGGAGCTGGACATCAAATGTTTCTGTATGGCCGTTCCGAACAGTCACTGTCAAGGGAGACCGAACCTCGTTCCAATGACTTGCTTGATTATGTCCTACAACAGAACGCACCATTACTCGACTTTCATCCTCAGGTGCTATTACAGTGTCTCCTGTGGGGTGAGTGACGCGTGGGTACAACGTGTTCTGGTCCTGACGTGCTCCGTATAGGCCGGGTAGAACTGGTCAAGGATATCATCCTCAAACTTGCGAATGCTGCCGCGGTAGCAGAGCATCAAGATTCGCCTGTATCTATCAAGATCGATCCCCAAGCAGTAGAAGATTTCTGGTCGAGTGACCACATAACAGTCAAGGTCGGGAACTACTCCGCATATACTTGGCGTCGAGCGCTAAGCTTACACAGGACTCTTCCACGCAAGTTAAAAAGCAGTATCAACTGCTCTTCGATCACGAGGATTCGTCGTGCGTTAACCACCATCGATCTCAATATCTCCGCTAAATTTATAATAGAGACGATGAAATCAGTTTTACTCGGCCCGTGATCACACGCCTACTTGAATTCCTAGAAAAGAATCCCATGCCAGAATTGACCCAGCTGGAGAATGTCCATCTTTCGATCCTGATACAGACCACGCTGGAGGTGCCTCTTTCCAATGTATCGCCTCTGCAAGCTAAACAGTTTTCTTGTAGATTGACGAACAACGAAGAGCCTTAGATGCCAACGGACTGCGATATCTCATCTCCATGCGGTTGTTCTACCTCATCAACGAGCGTGCTGCTTCGGTTCCAGAGACTGCCACATTGTCTGCCGGTATCAGTAACAAGCTATCCGGTCGAGGACGGATTCGCTATCGCGATATCATTTGGGCGTATCACAGTGAAACGCAGGAAATCCTTCTAGCTGCTTCTTCCGCGGCTTGTGGAAACAAGATGACTTGGAATGATGCTCGAGCTCTTGGTGTCTTCCTTTGGTTACATGGTCATGAGCAACTGGTAAATGTTGACTTGCCACCCCTGACCTGTTACTGACTCGAATCAGAAAGCGCAAATGGAGGTCGTTGCCAGAAATCAATACATGGCTGATGACAGCCGGGACCCCACTGCCTGCAGCTTGCTGTATTTCGCCCTGCGTAAGATCAAGTTAGTTCATGGCTTATGGAAACAGGCGGCGTGGCATCCGGAGCAGAAGATCATGCTCAAGTTTCTCTCGAAAAACTTCGACGAGCCACAGTCCAGAACTGCTGCGCTAAAGAATGCGTTCGCCCTGCTCGCCAAACAACGTTTCGGTAATAGACAAGCATCGTCGTACCTGACTTCGCTCATCGTGTTTGCGTAGAATACGCTGCTGCCTTCTTCTTATTAGGTGGCAGTCTCAAGGACGCCGTTAATGTCTGTCTGAAGCATTTAAAGGACTTTCAACTAGCAGTTGCCATCGCGCGCGTCATCGAGCAGGGTGATGACGGTCCGATTCTTCGAGACATTCTTGAGCGAACCGTGATACCCACAGCATTTAGAGAAGGGAATCGATGGCTAGGTAGTTGGGCATTCTGGGTCTTACGGCGTCGTGATCTAGCCGTACGAATCTTAGTAGTAAGTTTTCCGATGCTACGTTTTCCTTGCGCTGAGTCCTCGTAGACGCCTCTGGTGGAACTGGCCCCTACTTTGCCCATCCCAGTTTCCGAAATCGGTGACAACCATTACGACGACCCCAGTCTGGCCCTGCTATTCTCCCAGATACGCTCTATGACGCTACAGACAGTCAAGGGAACCAGCGAAATCTCGGGCAGGACTGAGTTCCGATTTGTGATGCAGATTGCACGCGTGTTTTGTCGAATGGGTCAGTACACGATATCCCAGGACATAACTGCCTTGCTGACGAAATTATAGGCTGTCACGTTCTTGCACTTGCTTTGGTTAGATCCTGGCCGTTTGCTCGACCGATAACGTCGCTTCAATCCTCAGGCACAGACGGTGCACCTGCGGCCGAGATCATACCTCGCCCAGAACCTGTTGGCCCTACACGCCCCGACTTTGCGTTAAGAGGATCAAGACGGCGATCACAGATTGCGATCGACATGGACATCAGTGGACTACCGCCCACTCGGCGAGGTTCGCCCTCTCCAGAAGGGAGAGGCGAATCAAAGTCTGTTGTAGAGGCAGGAGAAATGCTCCCAGAAGCCGATTCTGCGGACGCTATCGCTCGGCATGCTGCTCTTGGAAACCTTATGAGATCCGCCAGGAAGAACATTAGCACGCCAGAATTCGACATGGATAGTTTCTTTCCGACTTCGACTTCGACTATAAGCCCACTCCCTGCGTTATCAGAGCAACCCGCTCAAGAAAGTGTGCCTGACTTGAAGCAACCTGAGATCAAGACGGAGGAGACAGCAGCTGGCACCAACCTCATGAAAGCGAAGGCAAAGGCGAACGCTCCCGTCGTCGTGCCGGAGTTCGACATGAACAATTTTTTCTGATTGGATAATGTGTACACTAAGGGATGAGAATCAATAGAAGTCCTAGACATTACGATTTGGGATAATTTCGCTTCTGTATGCAAATCTTGTGTCGATTGTTGAGATGGTAGATGATTGTACTGTACAAAGAAGAGGAGGAAAACGCGAACACAGCCATGATTGATCAAGTACTACTCTCTACCTCGAGGTCCCGTTTCTTCAACACCAACTCCTTGCCCACAACTCGTTGCCACACGTCGTTGACGTCTTCGACGACAGTCTCGAAATGAGATGTGGCGTCGTATGAACGGGTGATGAAAATATTGTCGTCTTGACCTGTGGAGGTCGGGGTATAGAGAGGGGTGATTGAGACAAATCTGTCACAAAGAGATTAGACGTCTAACTCGGATGACTTGCAGATTTGACTCACTTATCGTAGATAGGGCCGAGCAGGTTGAGACCAGGTCGGATCTCCAGCTCGGGCTTATCAGTCTCGACGATAGTGCTGACCATCGCGACATACACGTCCTTAGCGCAGACGTTATGGGTCGACGAGACCATTGCAATATAGATATCTGATCAAAAAATTAGATTGGGGACAATGAAAAAGAAAACAGGAGAGTGCGCACCATTCCTCCTGCCGACCTGGTTCTGAGGGATAATGATCTGGACGCTGTCGGAATCATCGGTGCCGGGGATGGGATGTTTGAGGATACATATCGCTCGGACCACCTTGCCTTCCTCGACGACGCGCAGCTTGCCTCCTTCGATCTCCTTTCCGGCTCCGAAGTAGCTAGGGTCACCGATGACCTGCTTGGCCTTCACAGTTTCTGTTCCACTGCGTACACCGACGAACTTTCCATCAGCGTCGGTTACAATTTCATCGATGGGCTTATCAAGCATGTAAGTGCCACCGTAGATGGCACTGAGGCGAGCAAAGGATTGGGGGAGTTCTCCGAGACCGTAGAGGGGATAAAGGTAGGGTGATTTTCCATAACGTGCCATCGAGGAAGTATAGAGAATGATTCGGTTGTAGGTGGCTCGAGCAGGTTTTGTTTTGTAGCTGATCGGTGCAGTCAGTAGAGAGTAGCGATAGGCAGACATGGGACGCACTCGTCATCCAGATGGAGAGCCATCGCGTGTCCGATGAAATCTTGAGTACCAGGCTCGAGACCGAACTTCTCGTAGATGGCTTTCATGCTATCCTTGTCCAGATTAATCCCCTGATGCGTTGCAGGATCCTCATCTTTCCAGTTTTGCAAGAACTGGAAGAAATTCTTCGCCCGTCGCTTCTCGAACAGTCCCATCAAAGGGCTTCTGACAGCCTCCATCTCCGTGCTAGGGACCTTAGAGATCTTGCCATCACGATACACGAAGCTGCCGGCGATTTGCTTGAACTCGAGGTAGCGAGTCACATCGGTGTGAACGAGCATTTTGGTAAGTTCTCCCGAGGCAATGATGAACTTTGGAATGAGATCGATGGCGAAATCTCTGTCACGCCCAAGTTCCGTTGGGGCTGCCTGGTTTGGTCGGAATTGACGATAAAGCTGCGAGCATCCAGGTTCAGATAACTTTGATGACTCTGTGAAGCAAGAGACATACCTGGGTCAGGTTCAGACTGGCACTGTCACCTCCATAATAGTCGTTTCGGTCCATGTGTAGGACCTTCTTGCCCTCGACAGAGAGTAAACCGGACAAGATACATTCTGTCAGGCCAGTGCCCAAGATGATGACCTATTGAAGCTACAGGTTGGTGCTAGCACCGTGTTGTAGGGCCAGAAGACGCACATCGTATTCTTCATCCATGATCTATTGCAGGCGTTGGAGATGGTCGAGATGGCGTTGTTAGCGGAACTCGGAAGCTTGAAACCCTTATACCCAGTGCGTACCCTGGAATAATAATACTAATGACGATTCGTAGGTAAGGCAGATGATAGTTGTCCTGGAAATAACACTGCTATCGAGTGCATGTCTCTCCATCTAATTCCGTACCACTGTCCGAAATTTCTCAATCCGTGTTGCTGGGACTTTTGGTTCGCACCTCCAATTATCATCCAATATCGGCTCCGAATTTGTCCTAATATATATGTTATCCATTTACAATGGTTGTACAACTGACGCTAATTCATTGGCAGAAACGTGTTGGTCTCAGGATGGCTCGTTGGTCGACTGCTGATACGCTGTTCGAAACATCTAACGATGACCTTGAAGAAAATGTCTCAGTCGTGCTCGAATTGTATCATTATCGAAAGATCGCTTACGAGCATGCAAGAATGCTGTATCGATGCAAGACAGACAGGAATCTCACAGTACAATTGCGTGGCGAGACCCCAAATGTATAGGGCTGTGTGAGCCTACCAACAATCAGCCATCCGAACATGTTCTCGCAGACTTGTGAGATGAGGGGGACATGGCTCGCACTGACATCATGAGCATGGAAAGGAGATCAAAAATTAACGACCCCATAGCATCAATGAGTGGGAAACCGTGCTAAATCTCTTCTCGACCCGACGGCCCCAAGCCATTCAGCAAATGGCTAAAGGCAAGGAGGAGGGTAGGTAGTGAGGAGGTCATGATGAAGATGAGGTCCTCCTAGACAAGCCAAGCGATCCCGACAGCCCTGAATCGAACGGATTGTCCTCCAACGCTTGAAGCGACGAGCACCAACCGCAGGGCGAACCCAACGACGATGCCCCCGCACTTGGATCTTCCTCTCACAAGGCTCTCCACGACCGCAGACTGCGCAAGTCATACGAGGCTAATACCTCGCTGGGGCGATGCGACAGTCGTTTGGGCCCAACCTCTCTGGTAGCGAGCGTGGATTTCGTCCGAGGACAGTGAGCCCCCTTGCGGGGTGAGAGTAGAAGGGAGGAATATAGAGCAAGATTCAGAGCGTGGCAGTTATTTATGCTAGAATGGACCGTTGAACATGGGCTGAAAATCCACAACTGGCCAAATAAGGGTTGCGCTCAATTGGATGACTGATCAATTGATTTGATTTGTGAGCAGCGTATCTGAGTCAAGAGGAAGAGTGACAAAGACGAAGCAGAGGCGGTGTCCTCATAGAATGGCTGAGCGTTCGCTGGAATGCTAAAGCTAAAAGCAGGCTGAGAAGAAGCAGGATATTTAGGCGCCGGTTGCCCACGACTCACGAGAAGCGCAAATATGGATCGCTCGAGCTTATCGTTGTCACCCTACCACGACCCTAATTCAAGCTCCTAGCTGTAAACTTGGAATTTGTAAGAAGCTCAAATCAACCTTCCCAGACTCAATCAGACATTTTCCCCGGATATCCCATTGGATGGATCCGCACACCACGACGTGCTGTTCGCGGGTGTCTTCCATCGAACGTATCATTGACTTCTCGATGCCATCTTGGTTGTTAAGCCTGACTCGTACCGTGACCAGAAGTCCATCTGCAGGCGAGTAGATGACGGGCCGGAAATACTGTCGAAGCGGTCTCAATTTCCAGACTATGTTTGCCATTGACATTAACGTCTGCCAAAATTGCTCATCAGGTGAAAAGGACATCCCTGCATATGAAGCAAGTCATGCTGCTCACGATCCGTCCCTCATGCACCGCCGTATAGATCAACTGACCGCTCGCAGTGTAGGCATTTCTAATTCTTTGCACGGTTTTCGAGGGGCATTTTACGATGCGAAGAATCAACACAGCAGAGAACTTATTCACAGATTTTTTGACCAATACATTATCTACTAAATGTATGTGGAGATACGACAACGCAGCGACATCGATCATCCTCAGCAATTTCTGTGAAATGATATCTGCAGCTCTACATCGAGAGCATCAGCATGGGGAATGGAAAAGATCAAATCACATACGTTTCCAAAGGATCATGCAAGACGTCCCCCCTCCGATGACCCTAGGCCATTGAGCAAGTTGCCAAAGTGAGGGTAAGCGGGAGGAAGGAGGGAATAGGTGGTGATAAGAGAAGACGGAAAGGAAGAAGTCCTCCGAGACAACCCAAGAGACCTCGATAGTAGTCAAATGGGCTGTCCTCCGACACTGGAAGCAGAGCGTCGATGAGGAGGGAAAGACGGAGAACGTCCCTCTCAACACGATGCATATGACGCAGGCCCATAAGTGGCCAGCGGGGTGGCGCAAGGAGAGAGAGGGAGGGGAGAGATGGTGATAAGAGGAAATGAGGAAGATCCTCCTAGACAAGCCTAGCGACCCCGGTAGGAGTCGACTAGGTTATCCTCCAACGCTTGAAGCGACGAACATCTACCGCAGGGCGAACCTGACGGTGATGGACCCGCACTTGGACCTTTCTCTCACTAGGCTCTCCAATGATCGCAGACTGCACAAGTCCATACGAGGCTTTCACCGAAGTGCAGGGTCTCGCTGGGGCGGAACGCAAATCTTTACACCCACATACATGGTAGCGATCGTGGATTTCGTCGAAGACAGTGAGCCCCCCTGGCGGGGGTGAGAGTGGAAGGGAGGAATGGAGAGCGGAATATAAAAAACGCGTTGTTGATATAGAATTCGGTGGGCTGCTTTCGAGCGGAGACTGAACGAGGAAGAGGTCCTAGAAATGGGTCAGCTGAAGGGGAGTGAGTCAGAGGATGACTGGGCAGCTTATGCGAGAAACGGTGGAAGGACAACGAGCGAAACAGAGGGCAGCTTGTTGCTGCCAAAGCAACTCGAAATGTAGTGGCGACTCAGAAGCTTCCATTCCTGGCGCGAGATGCCGACCGGCACGGCTCACGAGAAGCACGAAGTGCTATAGCGCCGGGTACCGGGTACGCTGCCGCATCCTGTCCGCGTCGACTCGTCTGGACCATGGCTGGCTTGCTCTCGTTCGTCGGAACTGATTCATCGAAAGGATTATTCTTATACTTCCTGGTCTTCTTCAGAGAAAGTCGAACTTCAATTGAGGAAATCGAGAAAGAAATCGAAGCGATGCTGGCCTTTCTCGAGACTGACCTCTCCTGGCTCTTGGACTTGGCCGGCACCTAGCACTTCCTCCCTTGTTCTGATTGATTTCTGTTACATGCTGCTCAGTCAGCGTGCTAGGATTCATGTGCTTTCCTCGAACAGACTGGCCGACTCCTCCAACATAAATCGCAGGGTTTCGGTCTCCAACTCGCAATGCATACTTCCCATATTTCTCCATGACCCAAAACGCCGAAGCTGCATCGTGAACTTCAGATTTTCAATCAGCAGCACCCATTGTTGTTTATATTAGCGAAGTGTACAAGCAGTCAGAATTCGAGTCGATAGCAGCAATATGATGCGCTCGGGCCGATGCGCCCGGCGCTCAATTTTTCGACCTGCCCTAAACTCGCCCTGAGCGTATATAAACCCCCTCGCTTTGTCTCTTGTTTCCTTAGAACATACTCAGCTAGGATCTATTCTATAGAAACTAACTCGGTATCTCGCATGTTTACTCATGCCGCATCCTTTAAAGGAGTTCGATGACAACTCACGCTTGCCTCGTATAACCGAGAACCATAGAAATTCGAAAGACTTTCTTCGAGGACGTTCAGTGGATTGGCTAGCTTTTCTTTGAAGAGCTTGGTCTTTCTGCTAACGAGTGCAGCGCAAGTCTGACTCCTTCCTGTCGTATCTAGATTTTTGCTTCGTAGTTTCTGCTCTCTGATCTTGTCAATAGACTTGCAATTTTTCCATGTAATACTGTTTATCTCGGTCAATGACATGGCGTTTGTGCAACTTAACATCACTGCTCCATACACCTCTTATCTCTTGTTAATAAAGGACCTTATTACGCTCGGAACCAGGTCCATCATTGATGAATTCAGTCTCATTTCCCCAGGTGTCTATGAACTAGACTCAGGCTGTCACTTACATGTACATCTTGGCAAAAGGGACTCGAATTCTCTGCCAAGCCTCCAGAAACTCTCAATTGGTACGATGTATACGGGATTTCAAATTTCAAACTGCCTGTCTTTCAGGTTATCTGTCACCGGCTCATCATTTGAATATATTCTTAAGTTTCTGTTCCCTTTTGGAAGATAGTACCTTTACTCGACGACCATTGGTCGTCTTGAGAAGTCGCTGATAAATTCGCTTGCAGCTGCATGCCGGCGGTATGGAACGGATGCAAAACTACTTTGGAGACTATTCACTGCTGCCCCTGTGTTCGGGCTCATCGTTGTCCGCTTTCTTTACTTCGTCAATTTGGATCATGAATTTGCCTTGTAATTGATAACCCCGGTTTCTCATTTATCTTGGCCGATTGACCAACATTCTCTCGATTTTCATACTGCGCGATATCTCTTCGACCGCCACGAATCCCCACAGGACTTTTGATTCACAGTGAATTTTTTATTGTGTGCTACGATTTTTATTCCGATCGGAGGACACCATTTCATACGCATCGGGATACATGGTCTATCCTGCCTTCTGTTCGCTTCTGTTCATGCACTAGGGAGTCTATTTGTTGCTTGACAGTCTGAACGCATGTTCAAAAATCAGAACTCACAAACGGGCCATACTGTTTTATTGTACGCCTAAAGAACAATGACTTCCCCGAAAGTTGCTGACATTCACTTCCTCTTCACTGGCACGCTCAAATCGTTCATCTTTGTTGTGGTCCAAATCCGAAATCAACTACGATTTCTAACGAGTTCAAAGTCACAGACCCTCAAGCTCTAGCGGACTCATTATTCCTCCAAGTCAATAATCCTCAGCGCTCAGCCACTACTCCACGATTCGTCCCGATCAACCGACCCGCCGAGTGCTCGGTCCATAACACGTCCTTCGCCCATCCAAACAAACAAAAATCAAGCTCGACCCCTCCCCAACCAAAACCAAAGAAGATGGCATCCGGTCCGAAGTTCCTGTCTTACCTTCCTTCGCCCATAGCTTCCTCCGTCCTCCTTACCCTCTCCTAACCTCCTCGAGTCTTCCATCCCTTCCATCCCTTCTAACCAAGTCGGAATTTCCAAACTCGACCACTTCAAATTACATCATTCAGGAATACTCAGGACTTGCGCCTGAGCGTGGGGACTGGATCCGAGCGCTGAGTCTGGGGATACTAGTAAGGGAGCGGACTATGGTGCCACTAGCTCGTGTTTGCAACGATTCCAAATTCTGAGTCCTGGAATTCTGACGCTCTGTGTAGGAGGGGGATCGCAGGGTTTTTGCGGCTTAAACGGAATTTCGAATGAGTGTGGGATTTGGAGGACTTATGGGAGAAAGATTATGCTAGGTTCGGGATCAGGATCGGATGTATTTCATTTGTGGTGTAGTGGCGAGTTTCATTGTCTGACCATTTCGGAATGCTTTGTGCTTAGGACGGACAAATTCGAATGGGGCCTAGGAATGGATGATACTGTATGTTGTTGACGCTAATGTGAGTCCGCTTATAAAGAACACAAGCAATCAACTCAAGCTACGAAAAATCCTCCATCATAATGGTTGATGGTTCCTCGACTCCTTGTCATTTGGTCCCTGTACCTTACAAGATCTCCCTTTCGTCCACAAAAGGTCACTTACGAGCCGTCAACAAACAAACAAAACAGATTTCCTTGTATTTACTCAGTTGCTATTTGTTTTCGACCAATAGCGCCTCCGATTCGGCCCATTGCGCAGCGCGCAGCACCTTGACGGTAGTGCACTGTACTGTACGGCGAAGAAACCCTGACCGCCCCCGATTCCGCGGCCGTGACCACGGCCAAGAACTCAAGCTCAAGCTTCAATCCAAAATCATGCCCGTCCGGTCACTAAGGCAATTCGCGTAAGTGATCAATGCCCAAAGAACGAGCGCTGGAATCTACCTATCAGATAGATCTCATGAACTATTGATTATCTCACACGCCACTATGTACACTCAAATTTAATCCTATGACTACGGGGGCTAATACTTACGAGAGTCGAAATTCGAACTCTAAAATCGTACGGTGCCGTACGCGTAAGATTCCGAGTCCATCAGATTGGACTCATTGAAGGTATCAGCGTCAATCGCTTAGTTGCCGTGGTCCTGGTATTGGTCTAGTACGAGATGACCTGAGACTAGGAGCAAGATCCGCATTCGCATGGCTCGCTACGCTGACGCTTTGGTCGGTTAAGTGGATCAGAAAGTCGGGCATTCGCATCGTTCCTGGCGGCACTGCGCAGACGCGTACGATGCCATTGTGGGGTTTAGGGAAACGTGGCGCAGCCGTATTCAGGATTCAGGCATCAAGGCAGTATCAAGACTCAGGACGAGGAACTGACGACAGGGCATGGTTGAGACTCAATGAGAGAGTCGGGCTGTGATGCGGCCCGCTCGGGTTCCTGATGTCGCCTGTCGCCAAGTCCGAATTCCAGTTCAGAGTTCTACCAGAGCACAGAATGAGTCGAATGCGGGGGTGGCGTCCAAGTTCCAAGGGGAGAGCAAGTGTTTCTTTTGAGCTTGAGTGACGGATTGACGTTTGACGTTTTCTGTTGAAACTGCAAACCTACCATAGAGTGGGACCGGGGCTTCTTGAAGTTCTTCGAAATTCGATTGGAGCCTAATAGTAATATATGTAGAAGACCATCGATATTGAGAACTTGAGTCTAATTCTTTTGTCGAGAAAAGACGCCGTGGGGAGTTCTTTTCTTCATGGAAAGTGGATGTATATATGTATGTGCATGAGTAGTGATTCTAGCGCACAGATGTCGTCGTGTTGATGGGCGACAATGGTGATCGGTGTTATGGTTCAGCAGTCTTACGGCATTCAGAAAACAAGTGGTGGACGGGAGAAAAGTGACTGAGTATGGGATTTTGTGGGTGACGCTGGGTCTATGAAAGGCTGGAGTGACGACGTGTAAGTGTCAGGGGTGAGAGTAGGTGCAGATTGAGAGTCCGAGATAGGAGAAGGGATAGGAGCAAGTTGGG
Source organism: Sistotremastrum niveocremeum HHB9708 (assembly GCA_001630475.1). Taxonomy (NCBI): domain Eukaryota; kingdom Fungi; phylum Basidiomycota; class Agaricomycetes; order Sistotremastrales; family Sistotremastraceae; genus Sertulicium; species Sertulicium niveocremeum. Next base: position 202,669 of record KV419400.1, read on the forward strand.
CTGGATATGGGCTAGTGAGACGTGGGCTTCGGCCCTATCTCGAGAAAGAGGGACTGGATTGGAGAAGGAGGTGGATGGATGGATATGGGATGATTGCATGTGGCTGGGGCAGGGAACGGGAGCAAAGACGAGATAGAACAGGATTCTTCCGTGGAAAGAGCGAGGAGCAAACAAAAAGCGTAGGAGATGGCCAGAAAGGCAAGAAAGGCTGGAAAATGTTCCTGGAAATTAGCGCGTATGCGCTGGAGAACGTGGAGAGGCCGGGGGGAGCGTCGGCGAGAGGAGAAGCGGTTCCGCAATTGGATTCTCAGGGTCCGAGACGGTTTGATGGAAGATAGTCGTGGGAACTCGACAGACGCGCAATCGGAGAAATGTCAAGGCGTGTGTATCGATCATGCGGCCATTCCGTTTTGGACAGCAAGAGGTAAACCAGCACTTGCATGAGACGGCGACGCGAGCCTGAGCAGCGAGGCGAACGAGTTGACAGTACATGTAAATACGTCTCTAACGTCAGCACTGCGTGAAAGACTCGTCGGATTCTCAGGGTCGCCCGACAATGCGGCTGCCGGCCCTTCCCGGCCCCCCAAGGCACGCAAGGCACGCGTGGTGGCGACTGTGCACATAAAATATCAGACAAAATATTCAGCGACGGCGGCGGGAACGACGACGAGCAGCGGGTGTTCCGGGCTGTTGGGCACAGCGTCGACGATGCCGAGAATTGTGCCGGGCGGGATGTAATAGGGTGGGATGTAATAGAACACACGGGAGATGGCGACGAGGGTTCTGAGATCTGCGCTCCTTGCTTTCGCCCACGACGAGCTCCCGTGCATTCCCAGTCTAAATATTCACATTCGACGTCTATCGTGAGTGTATGATCGCTCCTCTGATCCAACAAACGGATTAATCGATGAGCGTCTTTCCAAAGATTTCCGATTAACCCCGCCTACTCGTGACCCCGCCCAAGTGCGCTAGTCTTACGCTACTTATGAACGCGAGGTCTTTTGTTCCTCCCGACTCCCATCTCAGTCGTGCCGACTCTGCCACCCCTACCGCTATGGACAACCCCAGCTTCAAGCAACCCAACAGCGGCGACTCGGACGGCGACACAAAGCCTAGCCACTCCCAGAGCCAGCCCCCCGGGCCCTCGAACCAAGCCCAGGACTCCAAGGGCAACATCAAACCTGGCAGAGTGCTCAACAGAGTCCCCCGTACGTCCTCTATTACATTTCTAACTTCAGATCGTTGTTCATCGTGCACGTATCCCCCCAGGTGCCTGCGTGAGCTATCTTGTCATCATATCTCGTCACCACCGTCTCACACGTCTGCCACACCACAGAATGCTTGTCGCAAACAAAAAATGAAATGCGAGGGTGCAGAGAATCCCCCATGTAAACGTTGCAGACATGGGAATCTCGAATGTCTCTTCGAAAAGCCTTCGAGAGAAGCCACGCTCACGGGAGAAGCTGGATTAGAGTACGGACCCTCTGACCTGGCACTAATTTTGCGCTTCGTACTGATGGGATTATGGCAGGCGTATACGGAGTCTTGAAAATTCGGTTCATGAAGTCAGGAATATGCAAGCTTCTATCCACAACACGCTATCCGACCTTGTACATGCACTACGATCTAGTGGAATAGTCCCAGGAGCCATGGGCCCTAACACACCGCCATTTTCAAGGCCATCTCCACATCCCTATCGAGGATCTGTCGCTTCGCCTATTTCTCCTGCATCAAATACACCTATGGAAGGATTAATGTCTCATCACGACCCCAACGGAGGTACGTGCCTCGTACCCCATTTCTATCGATAATAATCAAACAAAAAATTACAGGAATGTACGGACAATCTGGCATTCCATATCCCCACAGCCGAGCCTCCAACTCGCGTATGACCCATCGGGATCAATACGGCAACTCAAGCTACATCAACGGTTCCCCTCCATCCGCCACAACACCCTCCTCCTCAACCGGACCCTACCCCCCCAGCCTCCCACACATCTATCCCCAAAACGGCGAACAAAGCTCCCATTTACCACCTATATCCAGTCTAACAGCTCTACGTAATGGACCTGGACCTGGCCAGGGTCAACTCCTTCCACCTCATCCGACTAGGAAAGGTTATGATCATCTTGATTCGCCTAAGAGAGGACGGGAGAGTAATGTTACTAGTGCTACGAGTACGGATGAGGAAGAGGAGGAATTCCCTGCTGCTGGACTCGTTGCTCCGCTGGAGGTTATAAGTGGCTTAGCGAATAAAGCTGCGGAAGGTGCCAAGGTTAGTCAATCCTTCAATTTGTCGATCCTTCGATCCTGCAATACGTCTGGTGGATTGAAACGTGGAACGGCGACTTTACGTCTTCGTCCCTCTCGGTCCTTATCTGGGTTACGTCACTACGGGTCTTCTTACTGATTTACCTTTTGCTTTATTCTTTTCTTCAGGGTGATCAGAAGTCCGGAAGACCGCTCAAACGCCGCAAAACTCATCATAAGAATCCTCAACCTCCCCATTCTACATATCCAGATGGTACGTGCCCTCCCCACTAGCCTATTCTGAGTATAGCTGAGGCTGTGTATTTTTTGGTGGGTAGTGGTGGCGAAGGGAATTATTCCGGAGGAGGAAGCGAAGGAGTTGTTTAATGTGTTCTATGAAGGATGTTCGACTTTCTTGCCTGTTTTCGACGCGAATGTCGATACGTATGAAGCTGTTCGCGGACGCTCGGCTTTCGCATTTGATGCGATTTGCATGGTTGCTGCTCGATGCCGAGATGGAAATTGTAAGCCCCCTTTCCCTCCGAAATGGTGAGACTGATGGTGGGGATGCAGCGAGTCCGGTGTATCAAAATATCTTGCAGGAAGTTCGGAATATTTCTTGTTTGACGCTCTTTAGTCCTGTGGCGAGGAAGGAAGCTGTACAGGCTATGATTCTTATTTCTGGATGGTCGGATAATGGATGGTTGAGCGGCGGACATGCAGTTCGTATGGCGCTCGAGCTTTGTGAGCCTTTTTTTATCGATAAATTGAACGAGGAGCTGAAGAGCGTATCAAGCGATGGATAAAGCGTGGCCGAAGATCAGGAGAAAAATCAAAAATGGAAAAATGGGAACGGGGCCTGAAGAACGTGAACTCGTCATTCAAGCCCGGACTTTCCTCTGTCTTTACCTTTTCGAGCATCAGTACGTCCCCTTCAATCTCTCTTACCCTCTCTCATCTAATGCCGTGACAGAATGTCTTACGGAAATGGACGTCCAGCGATATTGAAAGACGACGATAGTATAGCCGAATGCATGCTTCTTCTCCAGCATCCTCTTTCGATCGAAGATGATATGCGTCTCGTCTCTACTGTGGAACTTATGGCCATTCGTGAGGATACGCATAATCAGCTTCTTCCTCTCGACGGGCCTATCAGACCAGATGCGTATGAGATCCTGGAGAAGGCCGATTACCGATTCCAGTCTTGGTATCGCGATTGGGATCATAAATTCGAGAAGAAATATCCGGATGCCAGTGAGTTTTTATGTATTTATGAAACAATTTCGGAGAGGTTCACGGCGGAATAGACTTCTATAGGCAGTCGTTGCAGATTCAATGGTTGTTCGCGGAACTGTTCCATAATTGTATCGTGTTGAGGGATCTGAAGAGACCCGAAGACACGAGGGAAATGCCACTTGCTCAAAGGAGACTGGCTATCCATTCAATGAAGATCGCAAATCAGGGTATCGACATGTGCCTTAGAGGACCCTCGTACCGCAAGAACCTCAAATATGGTACGTAGCTTTCATTGCCCGCTACGCAAATCGATCCTGACGAGTGGCCCAGCTGTCCATTATACACATGCCACGGCTAGTTTCGCAGCTTCATTCCTCATGCGATGCGCTCGATTCTTGTGAGTGAACTCGCCTACGCGATCTCAGTTTGCTCACTCACTGACACGATCGATCCAGCCCCAATGAAATCGATCCACATAGGCTCCGCCAAGACGTTGACGAGCTCGGAAACTACCTCTTCCAAATCGACTCGGCTAAACGATACGGACTAACTCTCAAACTCATGCTCGACCACGCCCGTCGACGGAACGTCCTCCCGCCCCCTACACCTTCCGCAAAGACCGCAGCAACCACCTCAGCTGTGCGAGATATCCCACAGCCTCGTCTTTCCGTCCCTAGCCAATCCCATCTCATCCCGAATCAGGGTCAACCTCTCACGCCTACGTATCAAGATCACTCGATGCAGCCACACCTTTCTGACTCGTTGTCGCCACCTATACATCCTCATCAAACGGAACATCATCAGTATATCCCTGCTCCGCAGCCGCAGCAGCAAGTGCTGCCTCAGATGATGCATCATGTACCGACGTATGCGATCGGTCAGGAATATATACAGTATCAACAACAGCATCCAGGCATGGTCGATACCAGCTTGTTTGAGTCCTTGAATGCGGATAACGCGCCGTTCTACCTCTCCACTGATTCCTTGGCGATGCAACCTGACATGGGCATGGAGAGCTATATGCTACCGCCTGCGCAGGATGATTATCCCACCTTCTAACACCGATCTTCGACAACCGACGCGGTCGGCGATACATGTGTACATTCTAATCTGCAAATATGTATATGTTACGGATATACAGGAAGAAAATATGGGTATCTGGATGTATACTAGTTCACATTTGTCGCTTCTATCCATTCTCCCTTCACCATCTCTTCACTGATAGTCACTGTTACCTACTAGACATGTCTGATCTACAATTTGTCTTGACCTGCGACCTACTTACAAAAAACTTGTACTGTAACGTTTATACCATGGGTTCCTTCAATTAGGGCGATAAACGGGGATGATTCTGCAAAAAGCGGAAAGGAAAATACGAGAGAAGAGTCTGAGACAAAACGCACAGAACGCGAAGACGATAAGAATATTAAATAGCCAAGAGTAAAGGAGTAGGGGGGGCTTAAGCCTCGAAAAGCGCAGCTAGTTCCTCCAAGCGGCGTTGAGCCATTTCACCTCTAGTGAATGTCGTGCCAGCAAGGGTCATGTTCGCCAGGGCAGTCTTCTTCTTCTGGACCTCGAGAAGACGGGCTTCGATGCTGTTCTCGATGATAAGCTTCACTGTTGTGACGGGTCTTGTTTGACCGAGACGGTGCTGAAAGAACGGGGGTGTTAGCGAGGGTAGGGAAAGGAAGCAGGGTCGACTCACAATGCGATCTACAGCTTGATTTTCGACGGCAGGGTTCCTGGGAAACATGGTGAGTTCAAACGCTCCTCGTGCATATCAGAGTAGCACATACCAGTAGGGATCCATAAGATACACTCGTTGAGCAGCAGTTAAATTGAGGCCAACGCCACCGGCTTTCAAGCTGACAAGAAGCACTTCACATGATTTGTCATGCTTCAAAGCCTCCATAGCTTTGGTTCGCTCGTCTCGCTTCATCGTCCCGTCCAACCGTTCGTACCGAATAGAAGCCGCTTCCAGTGCTTCTTCAACTTTATCAAGCATCGTGGTCCATTGAGAGCTAAGAACGCGTGTTAGAGTTCACTGGAGAGAATAACGACCGGAGGGTACTTACAATACAATGGTTTTCACGGGTCCATCATCTACAACCTTCCCAGAGGAGTCAACAATGTGAATGTCGTCCTGGTTGGGGTCATAGTTGGCGGAGTGAGGGTTTGATCGGGAGAATTGAATTAGATCAGACAGCAACGCTTTGACTTTCGTCGAAGGATTGAACGTCATCTGCTCGCCCGTCTCTGCTCTTCGTTGGGCTTGGTATTCCTTCTTCGCCTTGCGCGACATATTCTTCTGCGCTTTCTGAGCTTCCGTTTCAATGCCTGTGGGTATCGCTAATACTGCATCGGGCGGAACCTCGACTGCATCCGCGAGAGTGAGTAACGTTTGGCACGCACTGCAGGGGCGTTTGAAGTCCTCCGGGACAGCCGGCCAAGCAGGACATACGCCATTGCGGAAACATCCGAGGCAGAACAGATGCTGGCAACGAGTGAGAATGGGACGTGCGAGGTTGACAGGGCCGTTTTGCATTGACGGGGCTCCGCCACCAGGAGAGCTGGGTCGAGTATTGGCTTCGCTCTTGATTCTCTTGACTGGCCGTTTCGATGTACTTCCATTCAATGATGAGTTGGCGAGTTGATTAGCCAAAGAACCCGAGGCGCATGCGTCCAGACAGTCCCCCGTTGTTCCATCGTCGAGAGGTAACGGAGCAGCGAGCTCGCCGCCACACTCCAGACATTGGGCGATCCCTGTTTCGCGCAGTAATGCAAATAGCACAGATGCACTCGAAACGCTAATGCCTTCCCTCTCGATGGAAGCAACAGCTTCCTCTTGCATCGCGAGAGCCATAGCATCCCTGTTGACCGTGATGCCGTCCTTGCCCATGGCCAACTCCCAGTGATCGCAGATCTGTCGAAGCCGCAAGATCTTCTGCAATATGCCGACATAATTCTTCATAACCTCGTTCTGGCCTGACGCTGAAAGCTCATTGAACTCGGCTTTACTCTCATTGAAGAAGTCATCGTAGATGGCTTGCTCGTTGCGATCAAATTTGAGGAAGCGAAGCTCATCTCGGCGAGGAGGGAGCTTGAGAATAGACTCTCCTTTCTCCGTCTTGCTCTCCTTCGTTCGCCGAAGTGTGACGCATTTCATGACGGTTTGTAATCTGCCAATCCCGAGTGTCTGGCCGAATTTGACAGGAGCTCCGATGTACTCAGTCCAGAGAGCTTTGTCATCGAGGGGCTCGATGCGTAAGAATTTGATCAGCGCATAGACGTCGTCGAGCTTGTTTTGCACCGGGGTCCCCGTTAGACAAAGTCGTCGATCGGCTATAAGATCGCAAGAAGCACGCGAGCCGACTGTAGAGGTTTCTTTGATCGAGCTGCATGGCGAAAGAACACAAACCCCTGATCAGCAACGCGCACTCTATCCAATAAACGAGATTAGGGACGCACTGCGCTTCGTCGAGGACGACTCTGAACCAGTGGATCATCTGGAGAGGACTCGTTGCTTCCTCCTTTCCACCGGAGCACTTCTTCCGTTTCATGCCGCAAAGGGAACCTTTCTTCCGGCCACTCGGAACGAGGCGAATGATTGGATTGCCATGCATGTCGACTTCCTCGATGCCGTCGTCATCGACCTGAATGTCCGGTTCCTGGCCCTGTTCGTCTTCGTCATCCGCTAAGCTTCGACTCTGCTTGGAATATTCGCTTGCTAAAGTCGCGTAGGTGGTGATGACGGCGTCGAAGTCGGCCAGGAATTTCGGATCAGGGCGTCGAGCGTTTCCATGATAAACATAGACTCTCAATGAACGATTGCCAGGATCTGATGCATTCGGGGATGAAGATGATGAGGACGAGGATGATGGAGAAGAGAATAAAGATGTCACAGTATCTTTGTCGCAGTTTCCTGAACCGCCGTGAACGTAAACAGGTCCTTTCCAGTGCTCCCTGAACTGATCTTCCCAATTGACGACCGTGCTGAGTGGGCATACAATGAGGGTACCGCGGCTCTTGACCTTGATTCTTCTCATACGGAGATAATGCTCGGCCGAGCGCTTAGCCGCTGTCTTTTCCTTTTGCATGGCCTTCTTGGAAAGCTGCGATGTCGCGGGCATGTCAAACACCGCGCCGGAGAAGTGTGAAGCATCGAGTCCGCTTGTTGAGGCCTCTGGGCACTCTGGAGGGGGTGGAAGTGGCGGTAATGGTTCATCTTTGAATTTCTCTGCAGATGGCAGCGTCGCGGCGATTAATGAGACACATGTGATTGTCTTGCCGAGACCCATCTATCGGGGATGATTAGTAAAGACGTTCGCAGGAGAGGACGAAAGAGTGGGAAACCTACATCATCTGCTAAGAGCGCGCTTTTCGGCTCTTTTGGCTCGTGGAACACCTCGTTCTGAGTCACGATATTGGTCCATGAATGCCCTGAAGGATTTCGTTTCCATATACGGTTTCCACCATGCGTCTCTCCTTCTCTCTCCAAGAGGAACGTGAGGGCTTGTTTCTGGTGAGGGTAAAGCGTCGTTGCTACGGACGCTGGAGGGGTTGCCTCGGGCAGATCTTCACGTGAACGTAACGACTGGAAAACTTCATCGATGTGAGACCGCTGCACCTGCACAGACTTCTGCTGCACAGAAGCCGAGTACCGTGCGTACTGGGCAGAGGCTTGCTGAGGAGGAGTTGCGATCGGTGCTCTTTGAAAGCCACCCGGAGGGGGGTTGTGAGGATTCTGATAGGGTATGCCACTTCGATCGAGTATTTCTCGTTGAAAAGGCATGTCGATATCGTTTAGATAAAGATTAGCCTTTTGCAAAAATCGTCCGACGACAGGGATGTTCCCTCGGGGAGTGTAGACAAGAAATTGTAGGGGAATAATGCACATCTAGGCGAAGATAAAGAAATCGTCGGCCACGATCAAACTGCGACGTACATTAGGTTGACCTCTTTTAACTTTTCCTTCTAAACGGATGAGCCCGTCTCTCAATAACGGGGCAAGGGTGTTGGCGACTTTCTGCTCAACCACCGCAAAGTGTTCACCGCCTCCCATGACTTGCCCGTTGTGGGCGCGCATGAGAGGAGTTAAAATGTTGATAGTTTCATTGTTCTGAAGTTTGTCTGCCTGGGTAGCAACAGAAGCCCATTCGTGCGCGCCTGGGTGGTGTTGTCGCGGTTCGAGGTAGGGAATTGGGTAGAGGACAAGCGCAGTGACTGAGAGTTGGCCCATGCAACATGGTTGTCTTTGATATTCAGGATTGGCATGGGCGAGAGCAGGCGGAGGTGGCGAGGGCGACGCCGTGAGGTCAATGATGGTGGGGATGTTGATGGCCATCGTGTTCAACGATGAGGAGGTAAAGGATTATTTATTGAATTTGTATGAGTCAGCAGGTCCTCCCAGAATCGGCGGAGATTTCCTTTTCCGGTGCGACTCCGCTCACTGACTAACCGACTAGAACACCGTCGACGCCCAGCACAGTCTCCGAATCGCTCGTCGCCTAATACCCCCATCTTCTTCTCGCACTCTCTGTCATATGACTCACCGCCTTCCCTTTCTCTCTAGGTCCATAGCTTCCTGCGCACCAGCATCCTTATCTTGGTCAGCAGACTACCGCCATGGCATCATATTCTAGGCGCCCTTGCTCTTGCACATGAGAATAACATGTCATTGTCTCAAATTACGTGCTCGTTTTGGCGTCATCCCATGAGTTTCTTATCTTGCAAATATTTTCTCCCATCCCGTCGGCTTTCCAGCACGCTGCCGAACTCACCTCTTTTCGGCTGTGCGGTGCCGTCATAGCCAGTAGCAATATAATAAAGTTTCTGTTTGGGCATGGCACCAGAGTGGTCACACTCCAATGGTACCATTGGAATTGCGAAAAGGCGCCTTGACACGAATGGCGAGGTTCACGGAACTAATTAACTACATATTGGAAGCTGATCACGTTGAGGTTGCCCTATACTTGCCTTACTAGCGACCTATCTAAATTTCAGAATCGCACTATGCCGCAAGTCAGATTCTTCTTGCCCGAGGACATTATTACCCCGCCCCCAAGCCCAGAAATACCAGCTCCTCCCCCAACACCGTCCTCAGATGATGAGACTCTCTACGAGTATGATTCGCGGTTCCCGACCCTGGCCTTCGGTCATGCCGAACACCGCGGACCATGGGACACCCGTATGAGCCCTCCTCAGGACAAAACCTGTTACATGCCAATATTCATGGCACTGGCAGTTTCAACCGGTTTCATTGCTTGGGCCGGGATTATGCGTCCGCCGGTGGTCGCCGTACTATACCTTCTCCTGTTCGTCATCAACATGACATATGTGGGTAGTCTCCGCCAGAACGATTCGTCGACTGGAGGTTGATCTGCTTTTTACTAGCTATTTTCGTGGAGGAGCTTTTACAGATATAAGATCATTCAGAATTTCCGTGACCTCGGCGACCTCCTGATCACCGATCTCGAAACTCTCGAATCTAGAAATAGGCTGCTGTTCCAGCGGCGCCTTGCCGATTTACATACGTAAGTCATAGTCGACTATTTATGGGAGCACGGTCAAATCTGTTTTTCCAGGAAATCCTCTTCTGTTCTGGCAGAGCTACTAGTCGGCCATAACAAGAGCTCTGTATTGGAATGGCTCTGGGCTTACCAAAGCGACGTAATCAAGATCCTGTCGCATGACCGAACTTGGAAGATGTTGACGAATGAATATACAGTAAATTACCCATAGTCCTCAGCGATAAGACTTATTCAGGTTGTCATTTCAGAAGATCCAAGACGACATGCGGGCGACTCGGATTGAGGAACGCCTGACAGATCTAGGATATTGCATTTACACGCTTCAATCGTCTATCCTCCAGTTGGAGCGAAATTTAACGGCGCAAATGTCTGACCACGACTGCCGTCCGCCCGCATATGTTGAAGTGCCCCCACATAGGCCTATTCCTCAATATGCCGAAGCCCTGCGACGTGCTGGTGCTGGAAGGATGATATGACACTCGTCGTGATGAGTAAACAATGACATTGGTAGGCTTGCTGCCTCATGGGAAGCCTTCTCGTTGCTGAATATTGCCGTTCTCCCTTTCAGATCCCAGAGCCTGTCATCAAGACTTAATACCTGTTTTGGCGCGTCAAAAATCTCATCTCGAGATTCTTGACGATCGAGAACCTGTATTAATTCGTTTGCATGACGTGCCCTCAGGCGCAATGTTTTCGTGAAGCTCCCATTTTCAATACTTCCAACCAAGAGTGGCAATCTCGCCACTACAACTGCTAGCCGAGGCATCATGAATATCTCTGACATTTTTCTTTCTCAGTATTTCTGGCTACGTCTGATCTTTGCGTCCTTTATCTTTCTTTCGATACTGTTTTCTCGCTTCCGTTCGCTCTGCTGCTCTTGTAACTCGACATCTTCGCTATTCGCTACCAGTTCCCAAATATAGAATGATTTGAACTCCGTCGTTTTGGCTGCAGGCTTTCAGCTCCGACTCGGACTTGTCGCATGGTGCGGAATCTATTGGAACGATAGCTGAGTCGCAGGATAAGCTCAAACCCGTCTTTGCTTTATCTAGCCCACGTCTCAGGAACGAGAGATTGTGCACACCATATTGGTCGCCAAACTGTCGGCATCGCGCGTCATTTACTTTCCGCTTTAAGGGAGTCGGAATCGGAATCGGAATTAACTCAAAGTGGCCAGCCATTTGCACGCCCACCATCATTGGGAGTAGGCAACATACACGAGGCAGACAATAATTTGCTTTTTGTCCATAATTAAAGGGAAATGAAGCACCTTTGCATGGCCTTCGATGACAGTTGTGTTACATGTACCCCCATTTTTTCGCGTCTGGCAGCCTTCTACAAAGTTCCGCCCACTTCAGTGACTTCACAGCCCATTCTCGACCCCGTAGGTGACCTCTGTTCATCACTTCTCCGATACATACACCAGGATTCTCTCTTCATGGAAACTCTGCATCAGTTGAGGCACTCGAGCTTTACGACATCCTTCGAAATGCCCTGGTATTGCTATGGCAAGTCAATTGCAGCTGAGAATGAAAACCATATGAAACCTTGTTTCTGGGAAGAATCAGTGCATCCACTCGTAGAACATTGCTACTGGGGACTACTGTGTACCTAGAAAGAGGTATCCCCACTCACGTATATCTCTCAGAAGGAATTTCTGGCATTCGATGATGTTCCCCGCAGCTCCCTTCGAGCTTACTCATCTTTGGCTATAACTCTGTTTGGTATACCATGAGCTGATGGCTACATGTTAGAGACACGCGATTGTTACACTTGATGGACCTGAGAAATGTCAGAAGATCAGTTGCTTTACCTGCTTCCCACTTCGACTGGGTATCGACGCACCCCTTTTCTAACAATTCTTGATGACACGAAGTTCCTGGTGGTACGTTCTTATAATGCCTCACGTTCCACAGGTCTTGCTCATCAGAGACATGCGTCTGAAACGCAGTATCTTCCTTACCTCGAAAGATGAGCATCCTCCTCGACCCCCCGATGCAATTCGGCGGTGTCAGAAATGGAATGTCAAATTTCGCAGTCCAACTTCTTCACCAGGGGTAAGTGATCGGAACAATGATCACAGAGCAATATATAACGTAACTTTACCGACAGAACCTTTCTATACCGACGCCCAGACCCATCAAACAGCGGCTCAAGTCTCGTTACGAGGCGTGTATGTTGCGTTACAAAAACCTCTGGAAAAGGCTTCTGCGGGAAACGAGAGAGCTACCCTGGCTTCTTATTCTGGATCACGCGTTGGATATTGTCGCTACATTACCGTTACCGTTCTCCTCCACCGTATCCGTCATTTTGAAGAAGATTTTGGAATTGGTCAAGGTGCTATTCGTGTCCGATCCTTGATGTGGATAAATGCTGAGTATAGTATGCATACAGGAACTCAAGGAACTAGAAACGAAGGTTCTGGACCTTGAGAAACTAAAACCTCCCTGGGCTCAAGAAGCGATGCCTGATCATTCATTCATCCCGGACTTTCAAGACGAGGTGTATTTGTACGTAAATCTGACGCGATGGTGACCACAATGATCCTTAATCAAGTTTCGTAGATATACGGAATGCTACCACCGTTTACAGGGTTGGAAAGCGCGGAAATTTCTTTACCGCAGTTGGGCCTACCGCAAAGCCAAAACAACCTATGAAGAGCTAGTCTCTCACCGAGACAATTTGCAGAATATTGTGAGTTGTTTTCCCCCCTTCAATCCACTGGAAACTGACATATCTGCCCCCCAAGATTCAACGCTTTCATCAGACGCAGGACGTCACCCAGCCCTCTCAAGTTTCTACCCTGCAACCGTTGCATACCCATGCCAGCGATCACCACATGTTTTGGTCCTTCTACCTCCTTATGCACGCTTTGATTATGCTATCCGAAAATCTTTCCTTGTTGAATCAACCTCGTGAGTTTTCCCCCAAAGGCCAGATCACTCTAGCGGCATGCTGACATTGCCTTAGTGCATTTCTGTACGAACTTAAAATGTACATGAGATATGCAACTGGATTCCCCGGGCCAACCCCCTGCCATCCCCAATTTCGGGTATGACTAAGCAGGGGTGGCCAGGGGAACCCAGTTGCATGCGGTGTACATTTTAACTTGTACGAGGAGGAATCCATAAAGTTAAATGGGGCGACGGCGGAGTGTCAGATATGAGTCAGACATGAGGCGGTGGAGTGGCAGCAGATATGAGGCTCGTGTCTGACTCATATCTGACACTCCGCCGCCGCCCCATTTGAATATTTCCAGCCATGCCTGGTATTGAATACCCCTGAACCAACTTTCGTTGGAATTGCGTCTTTAGAGTACTGTCTGGGTTCATCCCAGGTCCTGTGGCAAACTGCCGCTTTTTTGTTTTGGAAACACTATATGCCTCTTCATGTTGTATGACTATGTTAGATACGGTATTCATTATATGGCTACATGTCGACAGAACAATATATGCAGTATGCTCTCGATCGATCACACGCGATGCTTTTTGAAGGCAGCCTCAACATCTTGAGAAGTATAGTCAAGCCCAACCCCGCTGTCCGGATAACACTGGGAGATTAGGCTCGAAAATCGGCTAGTGTTCTTCAACAGCTCCTCTTCACATGCTTTCCAGACACCCACGAAGGTACTCCCCGGTATGATAGACCCCCCTTCTTCGCCAGGGGTGCTCGAAGATGTTTCGGAGAAATGCTTATCGATTCGCTTATAGAGTGAGTCGACGTGTCGCTTGACGTCTTTTGAGCTGAATTCTTTGACTACTTTCTTCAGTGCCGAACGATTATAGCTGCCACTATTGGCAACTTCCGAAGGAGCAGTCGTTTGAAGTAATCGTTCAACGCCCTCAAAGTAGTCCTAATACTCGATTCAGCATATGATGTTGTGATACCCAGAACACCTACAAATAATTTGGCGAAGGGGCGACGTAGCACGAGTTTGATGTAAGCGTCAAGATTTTCCTCATACGTTCGCTCCGCTCTTTTATTGAATGGAACCATCGAGACAAGTTCCTGCACGTCGGACTCGGTGAGGAAGAAATGCATGTTTTCTGTTCTTGGTCAGCCTTGATTCACAAAAGGAGAGAGGTTGCTCACCGATGAGGATGACATGAAAATTTAGTTGACCCTTGTCTTCACCTTCGCCGTCCATCTTGGCCATTTGTTGAAGAGCCTCGAACATGGCATGAATGATCTTCTCATAGGCGGCATCAACGCTCGTTCGGACTTCTAACGAATTGGAGCCAATGAGCTGATCCTCCACCCGATGTACGTATATCTGGATCCTGAATCAGAGGGTTCCGACTTTGCAACAGAATTGCGTACCGGAAAGTATTTAATGAAGTGTGCCACACCTTTGCGTTTCTTCGTGGTCAATTTAGTGTCTTCCACGGCCTTGATTTGCTCGTCCTACTCTACTTCGTCAGACAACCTCGATAGCGATAAATTCAAATCACGCACTACGTGACGATCATAAAGGCTCTTCAGCCTAGTATGTTGCTTCTCTAGCACGCGCAAAAGGAAGTTATTGCCACGTTCCTCGGCATCTATGACAAAGCGTTCGATACAGGCCAACATCCCGACGATTTGGCTATGACGTAATCACGATGAGTAATGACTGTAGACTGAAGTCGGGCTTACATGCTATCGCGCCGGAGAGCCCCATCTATCCACTGCTTTAATTCGTTCGGCAGGAACCCAAATATGAGATCCATAGCGCCTCGAATGAGCTTTGATGTCGTCGCACTGAGACCGGCGGCCCTGGCAGCCTGCCTTCGATAATAGTTTTCGAGATTCGCATAATCAGCGAACGTCAGGCCGGCATCATTGATTTGGAGGAAGTCTGCAATGAACTCCTCCTCATGATATATCTGTGGAGCGATTTGTTCAAGAACTTTCCCCAATGCCTGCGGCAGATGAGTTGAGTAAGATCGCCGTATCGAAAAATGATCGCTCGTACTTCGTAGCCTCTGAGTTCTCCATCGCCAACTTTGTCCTTGTCCCTATCCTTGCGACTCTCTAGAGGGGAACGGACAATTGTCCCCGCTCGTCGGATGGCGCTGGGTTTGATGCCTGAAGATGTGGCGACACTGAAGTCTACGATGACCGATCATATGAATATCTTGCCGAACGTTTCTATGAAAGTACAAACTTTGGCTAACTTCATCATCCGAAGCTTTCTTGATCAGAGACACGTAGGCCATTAACATGGCTTTGATTTGCTTGCTGTGAAGCTCACTGATTGTAGAAAAGTAGACCTGGGCGAAAATCGTTGGGGTTCTCGGCTAGGCTTTTCAAAGAGGATACTTACTGCACAAACTTTGCCATAGCGCTCTTCATCCATATCTTTGAGATACAACATTAAACCAGAGTACTGGCCAAGATATGCCTCCATGATTTCGTGTCGAGCGAGCGTTAAACTCTGAGCCAGTGATATGGTCGACTTGCTGCCGATCTTTTCATTGAGAACGCGATCAGCCTAGTATGCACTATGGAGTCAGAGGTCCCGGTATATAAAAGATATAGTAATACCTGAACGCTGAACATGATTTTGAGGAAGTCGAATAATCGTTGACAGAACTGAGTGTTATGGGTCCTGTATTCCTGCAGTCGTTCCATGGTGGCAGCCATGTCTAGCACCCATATTCGTATCAATGCGCGGGCGCAAGAATCTCACTAGACAGCTCACCAGTATCTCGACTAGCTTGAAGGGCTTTGTATAGTTCCGCAGCCGCACTCTCCAGCCGAGCGATGCCCTCCGGGATGTCCAACTTCTCCATTTTCAGAGCCATTAATGCATTGCGGTCGACATCCACAGTTTCCTAAAATGACATATATCATATATTACACCGCATCGGGATGACACCTACCAGCAATCTGTTAAGCTCTCCTAAGAGAGCCCTTTGATTTTGCGTCTGAACCTGCAAACCACGATTCTGGGATTGAATATGGGAAATATCATCGCCGACAGCCTAAGGAAATGTCAATAAAGTTCATGTACCTCCTGAAAGAACTCACGTTGAGATGTATTTTATAAGATTGCACCATCTGATCCATCGAATCGAGATCTTTAAGGGCATCATCGACATATTTGAGCACATGAAGTATACGATCGTCGGACTCAATGAAGGAATGGATGTTCGCCTGTGAAATTGTCTCAGCAACGTAAGACTTCACAGTTCTCAGAACTTACCTTTTCCAATGCCATCAACTCATCGTGCAACATAGCCTCAATCTGGTCGGCTGCCGATCTTCCCCGAGTATAGTTCATCTCCGTCCACTCATATCCGTCAAGCATATCTTCCACATCCGCTAACGTCGCAGCCGTCCCATCTCCATCGAATCCAAATTCATTATCAGGGAACGATTCATTTCGTGTAAGAAGTCTGTCAGCGGAAGCGCTATTAGCAGGATCGAAGAATGACACCCGGGCGTTGGCGTCTTTCTTGATCGGTTCGGCGGGCTTAGGGATGTATTCTGGGGAAGGGGGCCTCGTTTGTGCTCGGGGAGTTTGGAGGGGGCTGGAACGCTTGACGGAAGAGGGTTGAGAAGAAGGACCTGATGCAGAAGGAGAGGGAGTACGAGTACGAGGAGACTTGCGTCCGTTTCTCGGGGCTGGTGAGCCTGAGCGGGGAACGTCCAGGGAAGGTCGACCCTGAGGTTCATCCCGTATCGTGTCTTGTGGAGATCGGGTGTCGTAAGCGTCTTCAAATCGCGACGAAGGGGCAGCAGAACGAGGTGATGAGGCGGATGTCACGACTGAGGGAAGGGTCGAGGATGATTCGGAATTTCTGAGCCCAGAAGAAGGTGGTGGTCTATTCGCAGCTCGCGCACGAAGTGTAGGCGAGCCAGTTGCTGACGTAGGCGTAGGGGATGGTGAAGCCATGTTCATCCTAGCGCCAATGGGGCCGAATTCCGCGGGTGATGTTGGTCGGTAAGAAGATTGAGCTGTTGAGGGAGTAGGGGGTGCACGAGGCGACGGTTGTGCCGGAACAGGGGCAGGAGAAATGAGTGGTCTTCGACTAGGGGTACTGGGAGAACTAGGCATGGCGGTTCCCGTTGAACTCGCCTGCGAGGATGTTCTTGAGTGGCCTATACCTCTGCCAGGAATTGTGGATCCATTTTGAGCTGGACTTCGAGGGGAAGCAGCAGGGACTTGATGTCAAACTGTTAGGCATTGCATGGAGAAAGAAAGAGGGTTGAGATGACGTACGGCGTGGCTCTTCAACTATATTTCCGACCACATTGAGAGGTGCGCCTCTGGTGAGGTCTCTGAAGGTCCTGATCAAGGTGTTGACAAAGTGGACCTGTTCCTTGGAATTCTCGGTATCCCATCGATAGGTTCGGTTCAGCGTGATATTGAACGCCGCGGGCTGTCTAGCCGTCAACAATAGAGCCGAACAAAGACAGGCAGACATACACTCAAGACTTCCACTCCCCGCAAACCGTCCAAGTCCCACGATTTTCCGATAGAAAATGAGCCTCCAGTATTAATCTTCGTCTTATAGATCTTTCCTCTGCCTTCGCCGTCCTCTGGTTTCATGTGACGCAGTCAGCGCCTTTGTTGTGAGTGGTGTGTGAAGAAATGCTGACGGACGTGCAAGAACAATGAATCGAGGTTTCCTTCCTCCTTGCTCGTCGTCTTCCCAGATTTTCACGTGCGATAAATACGTTCCGTTCGGCACGCCACGAGAGGCCTCTCGAGAGAACAATGAGGCATTGATTCGTTGGCGTATATCCATGAGTTCAGTCATCAGAGGGGTCGTAAATGATATGGACGAGTAAATGAAATATTAAGATAGACCACTGGTCGCAACTTAGGCCCTTCACACAGAAATTGGAGACGGTTGTGAGGAACGGAGTTGGCCCCAGCTGATGCCGAGCTGCTTGTACTTGTGTTGCAAGAGCTTCATACAGGACCCTGAATTTGTTGTCGTCTGAAATGGGTATAACTTGGAATTATTTAACGACACTAATCATACATCCTACTGCAAATCGACACGACGAGAGTAGTAATTGGTACAGAGTCAGAAACATCCGAACGTATTCAACGAAATTGGCTTGAAAATATGAGCTCGGACAATTAGTCGGGCTCAAACTTTGAAAGCATGTTCAAGAATCACAAGCGTGCCAGTTCAATCCACGCAAAGCCTTCTTGGAAGCATCCAAACGAGCTGCTTGTTTGC
Organism: Sistotremastrum niveocremeum HHB9708; assembly: GCA_001630475.1. NCBI lineage: Eukaryota > Fungi > Basidiomycota > Agaricomycetes > Sistotremastrales > Sistotremastraceae > Sertulicium > Sertulicium niveocremeum. The sequence goes on from KV419400.1 coordinate 220,865, forward strand.
TCTGACCATGACCATGGAATGTGTGACCCTCAACTAATCAATGGGTTATGAGACCGTCTACCACTGATCGATATAGCATACCAGATAGAAGTGTAATCCATATGGAGGGAGGTGCCTGGTCATCCCATCGCAGGACGACCTTCTTTGCCGCAGCTTTTTTAAAGAGTAGACTGATCTCGTTATGAGGAACGGGAGAGCCAGGTTCGTGCGATGGATTTTCAGAGTAAGACTCCGGTGTCGTATCATGAGGATACTTCACCGACGGTGCAGTGGTCTCTGGAATGGAGGAAGGGGGTAGAACGTCCAGTATGTCGGCAACCCATTTGCAGAGGGCCTCTGAGCCATATTGGAGATGAACGGCGCCGAAATACGCCTCCATCAATGTCGCTCTAACACGTTCGCTGGGGTCAACTTGCAATGAAGTTGCACCAGAGGCGGTTTGCAGATTGCGAATCAGGCCGTACTGGTCCGCCCATCTAGCGAGTTGTTCGTTGCTTACGATTCGACTTCGCCGGATCTGTAGGAGCATGATGCAAACTCTCGACCACAGAGGAAATTCAAGCATACGGATAATTCGCCTTTGGTGTCTCTAGGATGTTTTTGAAACAGATAATCCGTCACGCAGGCCTCCAAAGCAGCATCTCCCAACACAGCAAGGCGTTGATGAGCATTAGGTAGTTGATCGATAGATAACGCGGTGTTAGCGCCAGAGACGCTTGCATGGGTGAACACTTCACTGTGAAGCTTCTCGGGCAGCTTGAGTAGAGGTGGCAGAGTAGAGATATATCTTGGTCCGTAACGAAGCCCTACACGTTGAAGTACTATTCGGTGGAACATGGCAGTGTATAGAGGAACTTGTTAGGATATGGCACGAGTGCAGCCATCGCAGGGCTTGGGCAGAACATTGACACGCAGAAGCAAACAAGACGGACGGCAATAGAATAAATTGATTGGATATGGACTATGGTTAGGGTTAGGACTACGTAGATGCCAAAAAAAGAGGGCAGGTTAGCCCGAGGGGCCAATCCTGCACAGGAAAATATTTAGACGGTGCATGAGGGGTTTCCCCATACATGTCACAGCTCCTCCGCTATGGAACAGGGTCGCCGTGCTATGCGGAGTTTCCATGACACATATACCCAATTACGTGAAGGGGTACATGCCATCAAGGTAAGTATGAAGAAATGCTATACACATCCAAGAGCCTTATATACCCCAGCATCGTGCACGGGCCATGTCTTACACGTGAGAGCAATATTCTTTCAAGTTCTGGAGCACTCGGCACCTCGGCGAGCGTTAAGACCGTTACATCCGACATGCTCGATCGCGTAAACGACGCGACACCCTGTGACATGTGTGATTGTCGCGTCTTCTTTCCTTTCCATTCGAGCCCACAGCCTTAAACAGGCAGTTTCGATGTCTCGCGACCGAGGTAGCAGTCCGCTGTCTTCTCTTCTTAGCTCAGTGGTCCCAGAGACACCTCAGGGATCACCCGAGCCCGAGATCAGCTCACCCAATCAGGAGCCATTCGCCGTCGAGATCCTGAAGGCGCGAGAGTCTTCTCTCGAAAAATATCAGCCTCTTGGTGGCATACCGTATCAATCTTCAGAGTCTGGCTCTGAGGAGCCTCACATGAATAAGCCGCTGCAGATTGTGGGTGAACATGGGACAGGCAATGACTTGCATTACTACGCCTTATTTTCCAACGATGTCGTTCGTCGAGTAAGGCGTTCCGCCCTTTCTTAATCGCGAACATATCTAAGTGGCATTCCTTCAGTTTAACCCTATTCACACTAAGAATTCTTGGCCCGACCTCCTCGATGAATATTGTGTGTTTTTGTTCCCTTATTGTCAAGGGATTCGACTAGCTAACGCTTCGATAGTAACTAAGAAGGGCATGGATGAATTGGATGACTTTGATCCATGGTCTACGCAAGTCCATCCAGAAGATAGACCTGTCAAGAAGGCTCTTCGACAACTTCGCCTCATCGTCCATCCTCCAAAACCTCAGGCTGCTCCCGAACGCTCGACATCCAAGTCTAAGCGCAAGTCTAAGAAATCCTACGAGCCTGACGAAAGTGAAGACGACGACGACGACGTCGCAGACAGTGACGACTTCGAGGACGACATGCCAGTCGAAGAACCCACCAGGCGAAGCTCCCGAATTCAAGTCGCGCCAAAACGTCGATACAACGAGGTCGAAGAAGACAGCCCTGTCAAAACTCGTAAAAGCCGCAGGATCGGCTCCAATGTCGTCGAGTCAGACTCGGATGACTTTATGGCTTATGAATCCCCCGCTCCCAAAACGAAAGGCAAGCTTGTCCGCAAGAAACGTACTGTGCAGCCTGGTTATGGAGTGATTCGAGACGTTGACGAACTTGGAGTAACCGACGACGAAGGCGACGATGCGGCTCTTCGATCTCACCGCAAGATTTGCGAGAAGTGTCGACTTGGACCGTCGCACGAGCTCCTACAGAAGCACAGGAAGTCTAAGAAGGGCAAAAGAGCTAAAACTCGAGATGAATTCGAGATGAGCGACTCAGAAAAATTCGAGTCTCTTGGTGGATGGGTTCGATGGTAAGCTTGTCTGTCGTTCATTTATCGCACAGAGAGCTCAAATTCTGCTAGCCTGAAATGTTGCGTTGTCGCGCATTGGAAATGTGTCGCCACTGATCAACGTGATCAAATCATCTTCGCTGTTCGCCAAAATGAAGACGCCGATGGTCCTAAGCGCAAGGGAATCAACATTGAAGAGACCACCGATTTCCTTTGCAATCATTGCTCCAACGGCGGCATCTGCATCGACTGCAAGGAGCCGGCGATCGCTCCCGAACTCTTAGCCAAGCTTCGGCCGGGCGCTGCGAATGCTGACGCGAAGGTCGAAGAAGGTGGAGTGCAGGATCAACCGATGGATATCGTCAAGGAAGAGCCCAAGGAAGCCACTCTAGGAGGAGGGAAAGATGATCCAATCGCATTGGATGACTCAGACGATGATGCCGATGCTATGGAAGTTGATGGAGAGCTTCAAAAATCTGTCAAACCTCCAAGTACCCAAAGATCCGTCACCGATCCCGAACGATCTCTCAATGCCGAGGAGCCTCCCAAGACTCCTGATATCACAGAAGGAGAATCCGAGCTTTCGGGTTCCCCTCCACCTGATCCAGAGAAACCACAGCCCGTCGACCAGAGCAGACTTCTCTTCCGCTGCATCACATGCAAACGTCCCGTCCATTACGAACACCTTCCTACACCTTTCGGGATGGTCGATCCGTCGTTGGAAGAGACAGCTCAATATTACCAGGATGATTGGCAATGTCACGATTGCAAAAATTTTGCAGATAATGATGTCGATCTCATCGTTGCCTGGCGCCCATATCCCGCAGATGCGCCTCAGCCAAAGGATGACGACGTCGTCTATACGGCCAATCTCCCGCGTGAATATCTCATCAAATGGCAAGAAAGAGGATACAATAGGTGCTCGTGGGTCCCGCATATGTGGCTTTTATCACTCGCCAAAGCGAAGTTGAAAAACTTTACGGCTCACGGGACTAAAGTCAAACTACTTGAACGACCTATCCAGGACGAAGATACTAAATCGCGAGAATCCTCTGCTTTCAATATCGGAGATGATGGACTTGCGGATCCTGAAACCAAACCAGACTTACTCGAAGATTATTCCGGTTATCAGGGCCCGGAGCCTGAAGCTGAACGACGCATACCTCCTGCCTGGAAGACCGTTGATGTCATCCTCGATGTCTACCTTTGGCATCCCCCTCAGAAGAAGTCGAAGAAGCCTGTCAAGAAGAGCAAGAAAGGATCCAAACGCCGGGTGGCCGACAGTGAGGATGAAGATGAGGAAGATGAGGACGAGGACGAGCCCGAGGGCATGGATGAGAGACTGTTCGCCTACCGAGACGGTGTTCAACCTGACGACAAATACCTCGAGACTATTGCACAGTATGAGAAGAGGACTAAGCGAAAGCTCACTGTTGACGATGCAAACCGGGTAATCTGGGCTTATATCAAATGGGACGAACTATTGTACGAAGAAGGCAAGTTTGTTTGACGTTTTCAGGGATTCCTCGTGTATTGACTCCTCGCAGCTACTTGGGATGCCCCCCCTGAGGAGAACTCCACTGGATGGATTCGCTTCCTGGAAGCCTGGCAACGATTCTTGTTCGCCCGCACGGTGCATATCCCGAAACGAATCCCAGATTCAGCTATCCGAGCCAGCCCTGAGGTTGAGAAGAAGAACTTCAAAGCGCTCAAGAGTACACCACACCTGGGACAGAAGGATACATACAGATTGATGGACTTTCAGGTATGTTTGGTGATGTATCAGCTTTACTCTGACTCATGTGATATATAGATCGAAGGTGTTAGTTGGCTACTCGGAAATTGGTGTATTGACCAACATTCGATTCTCGCCGACGAGATGGGTCTTGTGAATATTGTTTCTTGACGCCGTGGTATCATATGACTGAATTAGATTCCAGGGCAAGACCATCCAGATTGCGGTATTCCTTGGGGTTCTATTCAAGAATCGTAAAGCGGCACCATCATTGATTGTAGTCCCGAACTCCACGATCACGAACTGGCTTCGTGAACTTGCTCGCTGGGCTCCAAATCTAAGAGCAGTTCCATTCTACGGCCCGGCCAAGTCACGCAAGGTCATCCAGAACTACGAGCTTTACCATGAAAATCCTACGAACGCGGAGGTTGGAACTAAGTATCATGTGATGGTGACGACGTACGAAACGGTTACAAGCGCGGCTGGAGCTGCTGCAGTCTTTGGGAAAGTCCCGCGTTGGGAATGTCTGATCGTAGACGAGGGACAGAGACGTACGTGCTTTTCTCGGTTCTGACGAAAAGTTGCGCTGAGAAGACAAACAGTGAAGAGCGATTCCAGCTTGATATTCAAGAAGTTGTCGAGTTTGAATTCCGAGCATCGGATCATTATGACTGGAGTATGCGGTCTTCTCCTGCTCATTGAAGGTAGCTGAGTACGGTTCACATAGACTCCATTGAACAACAACATTCGCGAGTTGTTCAATCTTATGAACTTCCTCGATCCTGTCAACTGGCAAAACCTAGAAGAATTGGAAAAGCAACATGAAGAGTTAACTCACGAACTCGTTTTAGAGCTCCACGAGAAACTACGACCGTATTTCCTTCGCCGGTTGAAAGCAGAGGTGTTGAACCTTCCTCCAAAGGTGCGTATATCCGCCCTTAGCATCGATTCAAGTCTCATCTTGCATTCAGAATGAAGTTATTGTCCCTGTTTCCATGACTGCGTTACAGAAGCAGCTCTACAAGTCTATTCTCCAGCAAAATATCGGCGACATCAATCTTCTGATTCAGGGAAGCAACGCTGCCGCCAAGAAGAAAAGCGTCTCCAAACTCAACAACGTGTTAATGCAGCTGAGAAAGTAAGCCCCGGCCATCGTCTGTGTCAGCGCAACTTGATTCGCTTTCAGGTGTCTTCAACATCCATACTTGATCGATCAGGGTCTCGAGCCTGCGGGCCTTTCCGACGCAGAGGCTCACAAGCAACTGATCGACGCAAGTGCTAAGCTTCTGCTTTTGAAAACTATGCTGCCGATTCTCAAGCAGAGAGGCCATCGTGTTCTCCTTTTCAGCCAGGTACGCTCTGCTCGCCAGGTTCCGACCTTGTTATCTCACGCCATCTCCCGGAACAGTTCAAGATTGCTCTTGACATCATCGAGGACTTCATTACCGGGGAGGGCTATAAATTTTGTCGCTTGGTACCTGACTCGTTCTTTTCCTTGGGTCTCTGTTTGACTGTTTGCAGGATGGCGATACACCGGGGGCGGACAGACAGAAAGGCATGGACGAGTACAACAAGCCTAACTCAGATAAATTTATTTATCTTCTCACCACGCGAGCTGGTGGTGTCGGCATCAATCTTTCAACCGCGGATACTGTCATCATGTTCGACCCGGACTTTAATCCTCATCAAGTGAGCGATGAAGTGTAGCAGGTCGTTTGCAAAGCTAATCGTGGCTTTCAGGATCTTCAAGCGATAGCTAGATCGTATCGATACGGCCTCAAGAAGACATGCCTGGTTTTCAAGTTGATGGTTCGAGCCAGTGCCGAAGGTAGTAAAATGTGGTTTTTATCTGTATCTTAACTAACAGATATACAGAGCGAATCATTCAGACTGGGAAGAAGAAAATGGCTTTAGACCATCTCATTGTCCAAAAGATGGAGGATGAAGAAGGCCCGGGAGAGAACATTCAGAGTATCCTCACCTTTGGCGCCCAGGCGTTATTTGCTGAAGATGCTGAATCGATGGCGACTCAGAATGTTGTTTGTGAGTATCGGGTTCTTGGGCCTATATGCACCCCTGACTGCTTGGCACAGACTCAGAGCAAGACATCCTTCGACTGATCGAGAAGACCGAGGTCGAAGGCGACGATACTGCTCCTAAAGAGAAAAATATGGCGTTCGATTTCGCAAAAGTATGGACCGCTGACCGCGAAACTTTCGAAGACGTTGACGACGGCGAGGCTGCACCAACTGATGATTCCTGGGCGGTCCTCTTGGCCAAAGCAGAGGTAGCTGCCAAGCAGCAAGCGATTAAAGAAGAAGTAACTGGGCGTGGCGCGCGAAGACGTGCAACAACTAGACCTGTTAGTCGATTTCGACCCCCTGGTGTGTTCTGGAGCTTACGTCTATCACAGACCAATTACTACGATGGCTCCCCTGAAAAGCAGGCTCTGGTCACCAGCACACATGGCAGCCAAGACGGGTCCGAGGATTTTGACTATGCCAATTCTGTTCATGCATCTGAAATTGACTCGGATGGTGGGGATGACACATTCGCGGAGCCGAAGAACAATCTGGCTAGCCCAGGCAAGGCGAATAAGAGGTCGGAACTGATTGAGGGGCACACAAATCATCGTAATGTAACTCCTCAGGCTGCCGACAGCACGAAAGCTGTCGCCAAACATGCTTTACCCTCGCAGACCGCGGCTGCAACTTTGGTGCCTCAGGCTCCTAAAGGGCAGGCTGCGCGTACAGTCCCTGTGGTGAAACCTGTCAAAAAGTCTACTGCTCCTCCGCAGCCTATCAAACAATCCGCTGCGCCACCTTCCAAGCCATCAAGGACACTGTCGCAAACATCTTCAAATGCAACGGAGCCTGTCACGTCGTCTGGAGCAGGCAATCAGAACGACATGCAGCTATGTCGCCTTTGTCGGAAGCTGCATGGCCATCCTTGTCCCTCAATAAATCAAGAAGAAAAATTGCTCGAGTTGCGCCGCCAGATAGCAGACTCCGACAGTAAGAAAAAGCATAAGGTCTAGTCGTCTCTGCTCCCTAGTCACATTGCCGATCTGATTCTGTGCGTATTCAGCGCAAAGCACTAGAGCTCTTAGACAAGAAGATCGCAGCAGTTCGTTCATCCATGTCAGCATCGCCGACCAAGAACAGCAATGCTGTCCCGTTGGCAACTCCACGGCCCGAGAAGCCCCCTCCCAGTGCTTACATGAATTCGTTTCCCGTTTCCCCCACACCAGTGTCACGACCCGCAAAGCAAGTGACGACCTCGTCTCTCAAGCACGTCAAATCATCCGATGGACCTACAGCAGGAGGATCTGGTGCCGCTCAGATCTGCCCTGTTTGTACAAGATCTGCCCATTCATTAAAGAAATGTCCTTCCGTTCTCGCAGGTTCCATCACGTAAGGTTGTTTAATCTGGAATCATACTGTCGCTGAGCTGCACATTTAGTATCGGCATCGCGATCCGACGTCTCACGAAGGAGAACCCCAGCAATCCACTTATTCCTGCACTCCAAAGACTCTTAGAGAAAAGCTTAGCTCGTGAACGTGCCGGAACCACTATCATTGAGTAAATGGACGCTCACAAATCTATCCTCACACACTGCATACGACTCTTTTTCAAATCCTCCAATAATCTTATCAATCTGTTTATATCTTGCATCCGAGATGTGGTTTCTTGTCTTATCTGTTCGGAACGTTACATATTCTCTAATCACGCAGCATGCTGTTTTTGTACCCTAGATTCATCTGTAGAGCTTTACTTGTATACCGATTTCCAATAAAGCACATAGTTTGTTGTAATACAAAATACTGTCACAAGATATTCCACAGTACCGCGAGAAACCTCAGATCAATACAATACGAGTACCTGAACCCTCCAAGCAAGCCGCGGTCTTTCAGGCTTTACTCCCAATGCTCCAAGTATGCCTCACGAGATCTGCGGCTTTCTCGCCAATCGCGATTGCAGGTGCAGCCTAAACAGCCACGTAAACTTATTGTGTCACGTAGCAATATCTAAAGCACTGACTGTATGGCCCGAAATGATGGTAGGGAAGATAGACGCATCTGCGATACGCAAGTTTGGGACTCCATATACGCGTAGGTATGGATCAACCACTCCATCCTCTGCCAACGGCGCCATGCGAGCGCTGCTGGTAGGATGATATCTAAAGGGTCATATTCACGGAACGGCTCACATCTATAGGCTGACCGAACTCACAGTGTCTCACACCTCTCCCGTACAACTTTTTCCATCTCGCTGTCATCTATTTTATGGAGATCGTGGTCTAGCTGTTTATCAGCATCATATACGAGGAGCGATTTGAGTGGCTCGGCAGCAGCGAGCCGAAGAAGCAGACGCATTCCACGTGCCAAAACTTCGACGTCGTGCTGAGTTGCAAGATAACTGTGTATATAAAGTTAAAATGCGCCTTTATGATGAGGATCAATCGAAAGTTACTTTGGATTGATCTCAGGAGCCTCGAACGGATCCGCGGATTTCAGAGTGATAGAACCTAAACTTGTAGGCCTAAGAAATTGATGAATGACCATTTTCGGCGACAGGAGCTTGAAGACGAACCGCAGGTTGCAAGCGCCCATACTCATCAAATCCCCAGGTGGAAGTACTCCAGCTCCATGATCCACGTAAGCAACAGGGCTCACAAAAATTTCGAGATCGGGAGCCTCGGGACTTGATGAAGTGTCTTCCAAAGCGGCTTTAAACTTGTCGTGCGGGAAGATCCTCTCATCGAGGGTTCGAACGAAGGCCGCTCCTTCAGCTATCTGTATAAACCTCAGTTAATTGGTCATAAAAGTCACGTTATATCCGTACGTTGCAGGTGAATGGGCCTTTGCCAGTTGCAAGATATTGCGCTAGAGCGGCGAATTTCTTGGCAATATTTATCGGACCTGTGCTTCCGGCGGGACCTAAGAATCCCAGAGATTCTCCCTTTTTAACCCGGAATCGCGCATTGACGACAGGATGATCCATGAGGTGTTGACCAACCCCCGGGAGATCCTTGACAAGCGCTATGCCGTGCGACTCGAGGTGAGCGGCAGGACCGATCCCAGAAAGCATCAAGATCTGCAGAGTCTCTGTATTGAAGTCGTGCTCAATAGAGCTGGCCGTGACTTACATGAGGAGTGTGAACAGCACCAGCACTGCATGTATTTTGTCAGGAAGATAGAACGGATGTGGTCCTGCATACCACGTACCACATCACAATTTCTTTCTTGGCTTTGACTCTGTAGAACTTCTTGGTCCGGGCATCTGCAAAGAGAACGCCTGACGCCTTGTCACCGTTGACGAATATACGAGAAACGTGAGCGCCGGTAGCAACAGTTAAATTTGGCCTTTGTAAGACTTTGGGGGTAAGATAAGCCGCTTCGGTCGACACACGTTGGCCTTTGGGGTTGATGTAGGTCACTAGTTTGGTTTATTCATTATCGTCGCCCATAGGAAAAAAACTCATACTAATCTGGTTGGAGTATTAGCTTCATCGTGGACGAGATAGTTGAGTAAAATGCTTACTTTTCCCGCCCCCATGGTTCCTGCGGATGTGTTGAAGTCGGGAGAAAGAGGTATTCCGACATTCACACAAGCTTGCAGCCACTCCTTCGTGACGCGAGACATATAGCCGAAATATCCGACTACACCAGATCCAGGTCAGCATAGAGCGGCTCCTACTATTAGAACGAGTTTTAACTCACCTTGAACGGGACCCTTGTCTCCGCGATGGGATACTTCCACCTTTGGGAAGAGGACGCTAGGGACATATGTCTCAAATTTCTTGAAATAACTAATTCAATCTCCAGTTAGGCTGAGATTACGAGAAATTGTTGTAGAGCTCACTGTCGGAATTTATCGTATGCCCAGTCCTCGGAACCAGGTTCACCGCTAGCAGCCCATTCGTCGTAGTCAGTCGGGGCTCCAGCGTGGAACCTAGAATATAAATCTAAGGGCTGTTTCGAGAAATGCAACATATAACGCATACATCATGGCATTCATGGCCGAACATCCGCCCAATAATTTAGCTACGTAGCATTTATACAGTCAACGAGATATAAAGTTGGAGTGAGCGCTCAGACGTACCTCTCGGCCAAAATTTCCGCTTGTTACCAGCATTTGCTTGTGGGGAAGTATGCAAGTTGTGGTCGTGCTCGGTACGAAACAACTGCCCATACCCAGCTGGGATCACGCTGAAAGGAAGCGCTACTCCACTGGCAAAAATTCAACCTTGACTGTTGACAGTAATACTTTTGGATTCTCCTACCTTGTCCCAGACTCGAGAAGTAGAACGCTGACAGTAGGATCCTCTGATAAGCGTGAAGCGAGAACGCAGCCAGCAGTTCCTTCAATGTAGCATTTCTTCAAATAAATGATAAATTATATATGGGTGAACACATACCTCCTCCGACCACCACAAAATCGTACGCAACGTCGTCTACTGCGGTGTCTTTGTCATCTTCGCTCCCTGTCTTGCCCACCGAAGAAAGATCGTTGATAATACCCCGTTTCTTGACAGTCTCAGATGAACTAGCTGCGTGAAGGAAGGCGCTGAGGGCCAGAACCGTGCCAGTCGTGACAGCGAGCGACTTCAGAGTGTCTCTTGAGAAAGACATGATGATCACATTCGTTGCTGGGAATAAGCAATCGTGCTCTTGAGAGGCTCGGCTTTTAGTTACCGGGACTGATTGATAGCCGGTGCGGAGTTAGCACGCCGAACGCGGGGTACGCGCGTGTCACATATTCGTCACAGAATCGTGACTTTGATTCCGCCCTCCAACCACGCCGACTCTTCTTCAGCTCGTCTACGCGATGGCAAATCATAGTCTACCTCAGAAACCAGAGCTGCAAGGGACCACTTTACTCTCTGTCTTCACTCACCCATCACTGCGAATAGACGGACAGCACGTCGATAACTCACGATATACCGAACTTGGCGAGACTGCCCTTGCAGCTGCGGTGTCTGTGCATTTTTTCCACGTCGACCCACCTCTTTCTGCGATTGAGATTTCGGTAAATTCTTGCTGCTTTTCCTTCTACTGATAGTACTAATCTTTCTGATAGAACGAATCAAAGCAAGTTTTAACAGACGAAAAATTGGCTGGTTGGGCTCAGGCTTACAATCTGATTCAAAATCTTCGCTACCTCCCGAGCACCGATCTTGACGTACGATCTCCCAAAGTAAGACCCCTCCAGAGCTCCGCCCCGATCTTGATTGAACCGTGATCTAGGAGGCCCGATCTTTATTCTCCGCGTATGCTGGCGGTGTATTGTTGCAACACGGCCCAGCTGTATTGAACGCGTGGATATCTCACTTAATCGATCCAAACTCTGCTCACAAGATAACGTCCCAACAAAGGCACAGTTCGCCTGTGCACGCGAACGGTAGAGCGATCAAGGCGGAAGAACAGTACATTGCTCTAAATCAGCGTCCAGTAACGCCTTCGTCGTCCAATGGCTCCATCCAGAAACAGAAAACCTATCTACCTCTCGTGAATCAGATGGCTTCTCAACAACATATTGCTATCGAGTACATCGCAGAGTCTTCGGGCCCACCTCATTCACTCACCTGGGTCATTCAATGCATAGGTGCGTATAATCCAATCAACAAAAATCAGCACGTGTTTCTATCTTTCTAGTCGACGGTCAAGTGGTTGGTTCTGGACGTGGTGGCAATAAACAGGCGGCAAAAGAACAGGCTGCGAAGATGGCTTTTCATTCTCTAGGATGGGGGGAGGTCGACTGAGCTCAGTTCGCCTGCTGTCTTTGCTCTGTATACTTACTCGCGCTGAACCGACCTTTTACTTCTGTAGCTTTGATCGAAAAAGATCATGAGCTTACATTCGCTGACTAGTTCCTATGAGCTCGTAACCCCTTGCACTGAAACGAAATACAAAGTGTACTATTAGTGTTACATGTACCGTAAAATATCCAAACAGAGATATATTTCACCTAACTTAATTCAGATCCACTTTGATCGATCTCTCAGTACTGTTACGATGCTTACAACTCTTGATCGTAATATGCCATTACTGTAGGCCTTGGTTCTACACTTTATGGCTGCACCTTGCTTTGTCAGCCGTTGCACTCAGGAGGAGCGCTCAACTAGTGCAACAACTCACGGCACATGAGACTATCATCGATAAAGAAGCCCAACTGGGTTAGGGACAAAGTCTGTTGCGTACACAGAGCTGTACACAGCTGCAACAAGCCCTCTTCTCATCTAGGATTCATCTCCCAATCGCAGGCGAACCTAAAATGCCCCTCCCAGAGGTCCTCCCACCTGCGCCAGACATTCCGAACCACGATCTGAGGCGTAAAGTCTTCACCCATCGCAGTCTTCTGAACTTACCTGCTGCCGTCAAGGAGTATGAAGATGTGGATGAACAGGACAATGAGCGTTTGGCGTTCTTAGGAAGTGCCATCCTGGAGTTCGTTGCTGCTGTGGCCGTTTTCAAAGGATACCCGAAGAGTCGCAGAGGCGATTTGACGGTAAAGTGACAATCGCTTTGCTATTTTGTGATCGACTTAGCTAATGTACGCTCAAGGTGAAACGTGCCCAAATCATAGAAGGAAAACAATTGGCTGATTGGTCCCAAGCCTATAATTTCCACGAACGTCTGGATGCTCCTGCTGCAGCGGTGCTCAATATCAAATACTCGGCTAAAATGCAGAGTCAAGTATTTCAGGCATACATTGGTGCTGTTTATGAATCTGAATCCTCCGACGTTGGCATACGTAAAGTTAAAAAGTGGTTGGACGAGCTGCTCTCAAGCTCCAACAATGCCATCCGAGTTGCATATACAGAGACCGAGGATGATGGCAACAGCATCCTCGAGTCTGAAGTTCCCGATCCGTCCATCACGCCACCCAGCGTCCAGAGGTGGGCTCACGACATAGCGCCCACCCACGGACCAGCTCCTGAGACCAGTTCGGCGGACACGCGGCTTAGCTCGATCAGCGAAGAGCCTGCGAGAGTCAGGCAGACTCCACGCAGTGCTCTCCTCGATGACCGCGATGGGAGCGACAGCGGCTATTTAGGCGGTGCATCCGAACTCAGCACCGTCAGCACGTCCGAAACGGCCTCTTGTGTATCCGTTCCCGCCAGGTCTTCGTTATCTTCCGACGACGCTCTTAATCATTCTCGTCCTCAGCCGGCCCACCTTCCCTCCCCGCCCCCTGAATCCAGAAGTCCCATCCAACAAGCCTCTCCCTCCCCACTGCCTCGAACTTCGTTCTCCTCCTCCACTCGATCCTCTGACGATGGCCATAGTGACAAGACACAGACTCATCGTAACTCCTACAATATCAGACCGCCGAGTCTAGCGGGTTCTCTGTTTGGGATACAATGGAACTCACCGAGCAGCAGCAGTTCCTCGTCTGGAGCAACGACCGCACTCGGTACCGGGAACGCAATCAGCATGCTCAACGAACTGCACAGCCAAGGAAAAATAACTCTCGATTGGAAAAGTGATTTCAAGCAGGGCGAGGACCACAATGCAACGTGGGAGTCATTGGTAGAGGGTAAGTAGACACATCAAACGGACGCTTCGTTTTCTTTCTAATCCTGTCTCAACTTTCAGTAAATTCGCAAACTTTCCGTGGCAAAGGCCCAACAAAGAAGAGAGCCAGAGCAGCTGCCGGGGAGAATGCCCTAACCATAGTGAATATTCAGGAGCTCAGGCGCCCATGACCATTTCTTGACTTGAAAAAACACTTGTAAACGACCACCAATGCAGTTTATTTCTTGTTCTGCTCGCACGATCTTTCCACCCTGTGTCTACATCTGATGAATTGATCGATCGAATGCTCTGTGTGTTCAATACATCTGTATACATGTAACCACCGTCGCTGGACACCAGGTGTACCAGCTGTGGGCGTATCTGCGCGGTGAAAGGGCGGAAGTGAACCTTCCAGAAGCATCGATCAAATGGCGAGCGTCTGGCTGAGTAGTCAGTCACACAACCCAATCAATGGAAATCGTTCGCGAACCGTGTACAGGGCGTCTTGCTGGACAGCCTCGAGGAAGCCAGACTGCAGCACTCTACCATGCCCTTGTCTATCTCGATAGATGAGTGAACCAGCCGCAAATTGGGAGCCAGATCATCACTGAAATCTCTTTTATCTCACGGTGTCGACATCTCGTACTTATGGTCCGCACTACCACACTACCAGAGCTTCCCCCCATCCGAAACATCGAAATTGAGGACGCTGTCTTCACGCACCGAAGTCTGAACGGAGTCCCGAACAGTGCCAGAGCGTATCTCGCTGGTGAAATCGATAATGAAAGACTTTCATTCCTGGGCAGCTCAGTCCTAGAATTCTTGATTGGACTACTAGTCCATGACGGGAACCCGTCAGATCGAAAAGGACCCTTGACAGTGAGCCGAGAGTCCCGACTACCAGACTAGCAGTATGAATTTGGCCTGATGCAAAATGTAGGACAAACGAGCCAGCCTACTACACCATCTGCAGCTCGCTCAATGGGCAGTGGAGTATGGTCTGCATTCGAGAGTAAGGGCCAGTCCAAGTTCAATCTTGGCCGTACAAAATTCGACGAAAATGCAAGCACAAGTCTTTCAAGCATATGTAGGCGGCCTTTTCAAGGATATTGGCCTCAAAGGGGTGGTTCAGTGGTTGCAAGCTCTGATGAGACACGCTGAGATGAACGAAGACGAGAGTGTCGAAGCAACATCTGACATTGGAT
Source organism: Sistotremastrum niveocremeum HHB9708 (assembly GCA_001630475.1). Lineage (NCBI taxonomy): Eukaryota > Fungi > Basidiomycota > Agaricomycetes > Sistotremastrales > Sistotremastraceae > Sertulicium > Sertulicium niveocremeum. Next base: position 235,882 of record KV419400.1, read on the forward strand.
ACGTGTCAGAAAACGAGATAAACAGATGGATCGTCGGGGTGACGCATGTGAAGTCTCATTCTGGATCCGGATCCACTGTGAGACCAGCAAGAGCGTCGACACCAATCCCAGATCTCGAGCCACTCGAAACACTCGAACCTTCGACAGGAGACCAAGCAGACGAGAGGCCCCCTTCGGACACAGACACGAGCAGTCCGAAAGTAGCTCATTCTCCATCATCAATATCACCAGATCCAATATATTTGCCCCGCACTTATTTGTCGAATCCTTCTGGCATTCGACGGCGCTATGTGCCACCCCCTCGGCGTCTCCCAAGAGATGAAGGAGCAGCGCAAATCGATGCTCGGGTATCGAACTCTCCTCCGCCACAATCCGGTCTTGCTGAGCCCGCTTTTGCCAGTGTGGGCATGCTGAATCAGTTAGGGGCTCAGGGCGAGCTGGTTGTCGACTGGCTCCCCGAGTATAACAGCGGATCCCAGCACGCGACCCGATGGAATTCCATAGTAAACGGTAAGATCTCTTCGACGATCCGAGAAATTTGTACTAGAATACCATCTTGTAGTCAACGGGCGAGAGTACCGAGGTTTCTCAAAAACGAAGAAAGGAGCGAGAGCGGCCGCTGCAACAGAGGCCTTGAGAGCATTTCAGGTACCGGCAAGATAACTATGTGTCGATGCGTGTTTCAGCAGCCTTGAGAAACCAATATATTATGTAACAGCGCGTATACAGTGATGACTGGAAAACATCGTTAAGCGATTGAGGTTTTAAAAAATCCACAATACGCACTTACATCAGTAGGTAAGACGAAACAGTTCGAAGATGGACTGCGAAATGTGAGGATCTCGATATTGGCATTTCAATCCTGCCCGGTCTTGATTTTCAGTCTTCCTCGTTGAACGGTGGTGATGGGTTTATTGCAGGGGTCAGCTGCAACGTGTTTGCGATGAATTTCACAACTCAAACGATCCCACAGAAATTGTAAGCTTACTACAGATATCGATGCGCGAATCATTCGACTTCGACTTTGCTCCCGAGTGCTCGTGAATAATCTTCACGGAACAACAGTAGATTTGCATCATCGTGACTGCTTTGCCTTCGTTTTGTGCCGTATCTTCGTGGCATGCTCGACGTTGGGGAATCTCCTCTAAGTAACAACGGCATGGGGAGCAGTTGAGGGAATCGTCAAGGGGTTTTCGCATGTATCGAGCATGAAGATGATACGATGCGTCTCCCCTGCTTGAAAGCCCTCGATGGTAGTAAGAATAAGGCATGGTCGACGTTCGACTGACTCAAAGTGACTGGGAGGGATACGAATATCTGTTCTCAAATCAGTGAGTCGTAAGGTGCGATATGGACCCTAACCTTGGCCAAGTCACTGGCTTTCAAATGCAATTTTCGCAGTCTGTCGCTCCTGTCGACATTTGCTTCCGACGCACGTCTGCACGCAAGTCTGCACGACGTGCGATGCGGATGCCACCAAATTGCAAGAGGACCCGATTCTTTGCAGCAAGTTAGATACCAACAGTATAGTTCCGAATTAGATAAAATATACCTGACACTCTGCATGAAAGCTCAAGGGCTGGTGTTTTTGAGAACTTTCCTTTCTTGCGAGGGTGGATCGGACTCTGCCGATTCACTTCCGAAAAAAAATTACAGCTTCCTTCCCTTCCGCCATGCAAAGCAAAAAGAGGGCTCTCGAAGAGTCTTCGAAGCCAAAAGCAAAGAAAGTCAGAATTGACGACTCTCAGGACAAGCCTGCTAAGAAAAATGGCCGGAAATCAGAGAATCAACCTCCCGCTGCCGTTCAATCCGTAATGGTTCCCGAAGAAATCGACTTTCCGAGAGGTGGAGGAAGCTCGCTGACAGCTCTGGAAGAAAGACAAGTTCGTAAGGAAGGCATATTGGAAGCTGAGGCTGAGATAGGACTCGAGGTACGTCTCGTCACTCTCAGCAGCCCATCCAGATTCTCATACAGAAATAATAGCACGCCAAAGCCAAGTCGCAGAAGACGGGAAAGCTCAGGTCTCCACTAAAGGGCGGAAAGCTTGGAACAAGCAGATCCAAGGCAACTAATGATACGGAGAAAACTGGCCATCGAATTGAGCACCTCAACTACAAGGTTTGGCCAGCATCTTTATTCTGGATGTTCAGCTAAACATCCACAACAGCGCATGGTTCCTGGCATGAAGCTGTTTTGCCAGGTTGTAGCCATACATCAAGTCTCGCTCATCGTTTCCCTCCCCAACCAATTATTCGGCCACATCCCCATCACCCAAATATCTTCACAATTAACCCAACGCCTAGAGAAAATGGACCAGAGTGAAGCTGAGAGCGAAGTCGCGGATGACGATGACGATGATGCAGGAGATGTTGATCTTGCTTCCATGTTTGAGCCTGGACAATTCCTCTCAGCGGTGGTATCAGCGGTCCGACCCGCCGGAACACGAGAAGATGTCACTGGGTCAGGTCGACCACGCAACGAGCGCGAGCGGGCAAGTCGACGGGTGGAACTGAGTCTAATTCCCAGCGAAGTGAATGCTGGGATCTCCACATTGGACTTAAAGCCAGGTTTCGTATGTATTTCTCTGGATTGAACCTGGCGCCTCCCTCATAATGTTGCTTCATTCTAGGTCCTCACCGGGGCTGTGAAAAGTGTGGAGGATCATGGTTATATACTAGATCTCGGACTCCCTGAAGTTCCTGGCTTCATCTCTCTGAAAGATGTGGAGAAATCCAATCCATCCAGAAAATCGAAGTTCGCTGTTGGACACCTCCTGACGGTGTGTGTCAAAAAGTTAACTGAAAATGGACGGACATGCGCCGTTACCTTGGACGCCAATACTATCAAGAAGTCCTGCGTGGGTCATATCCGTCTCAGACAATTCGTATTCTTACGCTTGTGTAGCTTTCCGATGTCAGCAATGTGGGAAGTTTGGTGGCCGGAACTTTCGTGCAAGGGCTGGTGACATCGGTCTCCGCTGACGGTCTGAATCTTCAACTCTTAGGATCTTTTGAAGGAACCGTCGATGTGTTCCACTTGAGTACGCCTCTAGACTCCTCTGCAGTCAAATCGGGCTCGAAAGTAAGTGCTTACGAGTGGTATGAAAATCGAAGTTGAAAATCATGTACAAAAGGTGAAAGCCAGGATTCTTTATGATGTCCAAGGCAGCAATCCGCCTCGCTTCGCGCTCTCCATGAACCCCCATATCGTGTCACTCGACCCGATTCAATCATTGGAAGAGACATATCCAGTTGGCCTTGTGCTAGACGACGTAAAGGTTGTACACGTCGATAGTGAGTGGGGACTCATCGCGGAAATCTCAGACACCGTTCGGGGATTCGTGCACGTAAGCTTCAACGGTCGCGCTGTTACGGTTTTTATCTTGACAACCACGATAGATATCGCATACCTCCGATGACCATGTTCCTTCACTGAACGCAGGACCGGGGCCTTTCAAGCTCGGTACCCGACATCGAGCCCGCGTGCTTGGCTATCATACCTTCGATGGCCTCCTTCAATTATCCTTCCGAACTTCCGTCATTGATCAAAAATTCATTCGCGTTGGAGATGTCAAAGTCGGAGAGACGGTGAAAGGTACCATCAAGAAATTAACGGAGTCAGGATTATTCGTGTCTCTGTCTAATAACATCGACGGTGTTATTTGGCCCAACCACTACGCCGACATCGCACTAAAGCATCCTCAAAAGAGGTTCAAGGAGGGTTCGAGCATCACATGTCGGGTGTGTATCTGTCATCATCAAGTAATATGCCTATTGACAGATGCTCTAGATTCTTGGCGTTGACGCTGAACGCGAGAAGATCATGCTTACTGCTAAGAAGACTCTCGTCCAGTCAGAACTTCCGATCATCAGCAACATGGATGATGTGCAGGTGGGAATGACGACGCACGGTGTGATCTCCAAGATCCTAGACACTGGAGTCTTGGTCGAGTTCTACGATCGAATCCGAGCATTTGTTCCTCTTCGAGAGCTTAGGTATATAATTCTTCTTCAATGCTACAGTCCACTGACTGCGTGCTCCAGTGATACGCCTGTGGCATCTACTTCCATTTCTGAACTCTTCCCGTTAGGCAAGCCTGTCAAGGTTGCCATCTTGTCAGTGGACAAGCTTGCTGCCCGGTTGATGGGTAGTATCCGTCAAGCCTTATCACAAAAGTCACTCCCGAACACAGATAGTGTTTCCATCGGCGACATCGTCTCAGGATCACTCGCAGAGATACACAAAGACAACCTATTGCTCACTCTCCAGCCAACCGGTGTGCGCGCCTTAATGTCCCTGCGCAATCTTGCCAACCATCGGAATACTACCGTGCCTCAGCTCCGCACTGCACTCAAGCCGGCGGAAGAGTTCACCGACTTAGTTGTCCTCTCACGAAATGCCGAAAAGGGATTTGTGATTGTAGCCAACCAACCGAAGGGTGGATCCACCATAGGTCGGAATAACGCGTTATCATTCGACAACTTGACTGTGGGTCAGATTCTTCCTGGTCAAGTTGTCAAGCAAGGCACGAAGGGCGTAACTGTCAAATTTACGAATTCATTGTATGGGAGTCTCCATCCGGCTGATGTGGCAGACGACTTCGAATCCAACCTCTTCCCCGCTGTGGGCACGACGGTTCAAGCTTGTATTTTGGAGCTTCAGCGAGAGAAGAAACAAATCATACTATCAACGAGACCTTCGAGAGTTGTGTCAGGATTTTCGGGTATTATTGCCGATAAGGAAGTCACCGCGCTTGAGGACCTCGAAGTGGGGCGTAGACTGCGGGGGTTCATCAAAAGCATTACCGATCATGGGATTTTTGTGACAGTCGGACGAAATATTGATGCTCGTGTTCAGATCAAGGAACTCTTCGATGGCGTGAGTTGAAAATCCCATTCCATTAGTATCGAAATTTGACAGACTCGCTCTAGTTCGTCAAGGATTGGAAGGATAGCTTCCGTGTCAATCAGGTTGTCGAAGGCAGAATATTAAGGTATGAAATTTGTGACTATCCTTGCATTTACTGACCTTTTATCGTAGCTTAAATAAGGATACGAAGAAACTGGAGATGACCCTGCGGTCCGGCGATCTGAAAAGACAAAGGAAGTCACTAAGCGACTTCCAAGAAGGGCAGAAAGTCGAGGGTAAAATCAAACGCATCGAAGATTATGGGGTGTTCATAGCCATACCTGACACCTCTGTTAGTGGGTTGTGCCACAAGTCCGAGGTATGTTTTGAAGTCGGTACATTTTCAGTCAACTATACGGACACAGATTTCCGACGTTGATGGAGTTGACGTTCAACAAGTCCTCCAAGGATTCCACGAAGGCGACAACGTCAAAGCCATCATTCTATCCATCGACAAAGAGAAGAAACGGATATCTTTTGGATTGAAACCTTCGTATTTCAATGACGAAGACTTCCAGATCCCAGCAATCGAAGACACGCCTGAAATGGATGTGGATGATGAACCTAGCAGGGATAGCGATTTTGAGATGAACGCGGAATCCCAGTCTGAGGACGAGGATAGCGGAGACAATGATGCGAACGAGGTAGAAGCAGAGGAGAGCGATGTTGAGGAAATTGACCTCGGTAGGGGTTTTCCGCCGTGTCATTTCGTCTTTCTTACCTTTGGTTAGTAGAGGAACCGACTCTTTCATCCCATCCTCGTGCACCCGTCATTCATTCGTCAACGGGGTCAGATCCATCGAGCTCTGCTCGAGCTCCAGCTTTGAAGCTCTCTAGGAGCTTCCAATGGAATCCATCGACATCTACACAGCTTGATGATGATCCATCCGAAGTTTCTTCGGAAGAAGAGGTCGCTCCAGATTCAACCCAGAAAAAGAAAAGAAAGAAGAAAAAGCACGTGATCGAGGAGGACAAGACAGCAGATGCTCACACCAAGCTTCCAGAGTCTACAGCAGATTTCGAACGCATGCTACTGGGATCTCCCAACTCGTCATACATTTGGATCCAGTATATGTCATTCCAACTGCAACTATCTGAGATCGACAAGGCTCGAGAGATTGGGCGACGCGGTCTCCAAACTATCTCTTTCAGGGAAGAAGGGGAAAAATTGAACGTCTGGATCGCTCTTCTGAATCTGGAAAACGAATACGGATCCGAAGAATCTATGACGAAGCTTTTCTTGGAGGCCGCGAAGGCGAATGACTCTAAGACTGTACATCTCCGCATGGCCTCCATATTTGAGCAGTCACAGAAACATGAGGTATGCCACCATGTGATATCGAGATAGGAAAGCTCACCTTCTACCGTTCAGAAAGCCGAAGAGCAGTTTCGTAAGACGGTGAAAAAGTTTTCCAAGAGCTCGAAAGCATGGACACTATTTGCCGAATACTATTTAAGAAATGGTCAGGCCGAATCTGCGCGCGCTCTCCTGCCCCGCAGTCTACAAAGCCTGGAGGCCCGGAAACGTCTGTTCTTCTCGTTATGTCTTTATCGTCACACGGTTCTGAACGACGGATCTAGACCTCAAAACAATATCCAAGTTTGCGCAATTGGAGTACAAACTTGGAGACTCTGAACGTGGCAAGACTATCTTCGAGGGCATCGTAGATTCGCATCCTAAGCGATGGGATCTATGGTCCGTTTACATCGACATGGAGGCGGTCACGCAGAACATTCAAGGCATCCGGTAATTGACTTTTCACAACAGTCCCGGGGATGAAACTGAGAATTCTTCTTCCAAAGTAATATTTTCGATCGTGTATTGGCCCTGAAGATGTCAAGCCACAAAGCAAAGTGAGCGTACAAATTGACGGCTTGCAAGCCAATCTGATTTTTGTTGTTGTTACCCTTATCTAGAGCTTTCTTCAAAAAGTGGCTGGAGCTAGAGCGACGACTAGGTAACGAGGAAGGCGCTGAGGCCGTCAAGGCTAAGGCAATTGAATGGACTAAGAGAGCCAGTCAAACTAATGAATCAACGAGCTAATATGTATATTACACACCGCACTAATTAGATAAGCTATGAGCATGGAGTAGGAGATCAGGCAAAGAAAATCGTGAAACTAAAGGAAAGACGAAATAAAGCAAAGAATGAGAGTACTGGTGAAAATGAGATGGTCATGAACGCGATCCTAATCGCTGATGTCCTGATGATGATAAGTGCCCTGCTTCGCTGCTCTCCATCGGACGTGGTTGGGGTGTGGAAACTGTATTCGCTATTCGACGTTGCCAGTCGTCAAGTTCATTGGAGAAATTTTCGAGGTTCTCGAAGACCATGCCATTCTCAGAACTGGAGCTGCGACGATGGTCAGACAACCCTGACATGCGTTCGCTCCTGCCAAACTGTGGATCCACCTCCAGGAGAAGTGCGACTCTCTGTGACAATTGATCGTTGTCTTGACGGAGTTTCTCGTTTTCTTGGCGGAGTTGTTCCAGGAATGTCTGGTCATTGGCGCGCCGAGCATCAGACAGCAGCTGTTCGAGGTGTTCAAACTCCCCTTCCAGCTTGTCTATATAGGCGCCACGCTCCTCAGATTCACGCTGCGACATCATCAAACCCTCGCGCAGCTGATCCAGCTCCTGTTCGACAGCCTCCAGTCGTCTGCGCAATTCGGAATTGTCTGTGAAATATCTCTGGTTTTGTCGTTGAGCCTCAACCAGTTGCGACCGTAAAGTATCGTGGCTGTCATCTGAAAGTGGGGTTCCTCGACCATTCAGATTGATGTTGCGGAGACTGCGCGAGCCGGATTCGGGTGATGTACCACGCATGCCATCAAGCTCCGCTTGTAAAGTAGCGCTAACGCCTTTCTGTTTGGTCAACTCATCGCGCATGCGACGGAGCATCTTTTCGGTTCCCCTGGGTTCACTGACAGTTAACATTAAGAAAACTATATGAGAGTAAAATGGGCGTACTTGACGTAGTGAACAGCAGTTTGATAATCCTTCTCCATCTGGGCCAGTCGGTCTTGATGCGCCTGTTCAGAATCGACTAGCTGCTGCTCTAGCGCTGCAATACGCGCTACTGCTTCCGCATGGGCCGCAGTGCCGTTCTGATCAGGCGTAGGTGTCCTCCCTGTTCGAGTCCGACTAAGCTGATTCGCAAGACTATTGATTTGACTGGCTGAATCTTGATGACGTCGTTCTGCAACTTGCAAATCATGGAGGGCCTCTTCATGGAGACGAGTCCGCTCCGACAACTGGTTTTCAAGCTCAAAGATACGATTCGCCCTGCCGCTCTTCGCTGAGCCAAGGGTCTCATCATCAACAACAAAGCCATGGTCTGCGAGGTAATTTCGGAGCATATCGAGCTTGAGTTCTGACTGAGTGCCAGCTCGCAATTTATCTTGCAATTCGGCATCCCGGGACTGGAGTTCCCTGCGAAGGTTGCCAGAATCCGTCAAGGCCTCTGACAGTTGATTGCGAAGACCAACAAGCTGCGCTTGCAAGGACATATGCTCTTGCTCCAGATTCTGAGCTCGCGAACGCTGTGCTTCCAGTGAGCCCCTCGAATCGGCCTCACGGTCTCGCACATCCTTGAGCATATTCCGCAGAGATGTTAGCTCATCGGATAAAGCCTGAACTTTCTCATCGTGCCCTCTCGTCGCACGATCCTCATCTGCACGAAGATCTCTGTGATAATCAAGCAACTCGCCAAGGCCGCCAGTCGTCAAAGCACGGAAGGAATCGGCTTCCTCGCGTGACTTTGTCCAGGCGTTCTCGACGTCTGTGAGTCTTGCGTTCGCCGATTCCACCTCTACAATACGTGATTCCAGGTCGGCCTTGGTCTCAGCAAGTTCCAACTCCAGTTGAGCCACTCTCTGGGAAGCGTTTCGCCATTGTTGATCGGTTTCTTCGGCACGGGAGTTCGCCGCTGACAAGGCAGCCTGTGCTTGTTCTAGAGCTCGCACATGCTGATCGCGTGATGTCGTGAGAACCTCGATCTGGCTTCGAGCGACCCGCTGCTCAGCACTCAGTTGCTCCGACAGGGACGTCTGTGTTATAAGACGATCCTCGTGGTCTCTCAAGGAAGCCTGCAGGACGCTATGCCGCTTCGATAATTCGTCGTGGGCCCTTGATCTCTCCTGATGAGCATCTTCAAGGGTATCGGCTCGCCGTGAGGTTTCATCCGCTTTCAACTCAGCTTGTTCTCGAAGTCGAGTCTGCAAGACTACGGCTTCGAGAAGTTCACTGATCTTCCGCTGATTGGCTGCCCTGTCTGATGTCAGGGTCGCGAGTTGCTTTTCCAGATCATTGCACCGTTCGCGTTCGAGGCGTGCTGCTTCATCGGAAGAGCCAGATTCCAAAGCAGCCAGCTTGGCACGATAGAAAGTGGATTCTTGAAGCGCACCACGGGATATACGTTCGGCTTCGGCACACCGTTCCGAGGATATCCGTGCCTGTTCGGCTAACTTGGCCTGATTTTGCTATCAGATTTTTGCAGAGCATAGAAAGATCTAAGACTCACCTCAATCTGCGCACGTTCATGCTTGAGTCTTGCCAGCATATCAAAGATCTTCTGAGCGCCTTCATCAGAAGGTTTACTATCCTGATCCAAGATTCCCTCTGACAGCGTAAAGCCATTGCGAATCGCTCGGAACAGTGCAGCTTTCATCCATGCATCCTTTTTCCGCGAGGCTTCGAGCTCGGCTTTCATCTCTCGCAAGATGTCGGCTGATACATTATCCGAGGAACCAAGTCGAGTCTGATTTGCGGCAAGACCATTTACGCCGGTGGGGGATTTACCACCGGTGGGGTAGAATGCATCTGGCGGAGGTGCACTTCGGTCGACAACGGGCGAAGGACTCCGAGCGGCCAATGCAGTCCGGTTGAGCGCTACGGTCGCTGGATTGACTGGCTGCTGGGGAGGAGCAGGGAGAACGGAGGAGGAAGCGGATGAGGATGAAGAAGAAGCAGAAGGGGGAACAGGGCCGTTCAGCTGGAGTTGTTGAGGGGATCGTGATCGAGCGAGAGCTGAGGGAGTGGGGCTCTTTACACGAGTGTTGCCCATGGGATCAGGCGTAGTCGACCGCTCCTTCTGACTTTGTGGAAGAATATGACTATCCACACTGCCATGAATTCGACTACCGTCTTCGCTTCCGCCCATATCTTCATTTTGCAGCAGTCGAGCTACAGAAGAGGGTGTGCCTTTAGGAGTGATGCCATTTCCGTTGGGAAGTTGCGAACCCATCCCTGTGGCGATCGACCGTTGTTGGACCGTATTCGGTGATACCGCTGCTCGTCGCAGAGCCTCACTTTCAGACATTGACATGACCGGAGACGTAGCGCGAGTAGCATCGATTGAAGGTTGACTCGTAGACCTTTGCGAAGCTGGCGGTGGAGGCGCCTGTCCCCCAGGAGTAGTTTGAGGTGCCGCAGGTGTTGAAGCTCCTACAGAAGGTCGTCTTTTCGAGTTTGAGTCCGGATACCTGATGTGTTCTACATCCTCGTTTAGGGCGACAGTCGTACTTGATGTTGGTGACAAGTACTTACTCGTATCCAGGACATGAACAACGCTAGGATCATCCGGTCGAGGAGTTGTGAATGATTCGCCGCCAAGAACATAAATGCGTGCTCCCATAGAGGCCAGAGCGTGGCCTGATCTCCCGCTGGGTGAGGGGCCCATGTTCTGGAACATGTACCATCGACGATCTATTGGAATTATGTTAGTGATGTCATTCAGAATGGAATAGAGTCATAACGCACTAGTGATTTTGAAAGCTGCAAGGTCACCCAGATCCTTGCCGTCAGTTCCGCGACCTCCAAAGACATACATGACATCGTCGACGAGGGCAGCAGCATGTCCTTCCCGAGGTTGAGGGATAAAACCAATGCAGTTCAATTCGGTCCATCTTCTCGATGTGAGGTCGAACGCCCAAGTATCGTTATAATGAATCTGGCCATCCGTCCCGCCAAATACGTAAATGTTCTCCCCGTGCGCGACGCACACATGACCAGTTCTTTTCGGAGGCTCGGGGCTGTCTGGCACAGGCTTCATCCATTCCCATTCCGGTTTGGTTTTCACTACATCAGAAGTCAACACAGATTTGGGTATGAAGAGGAATATTTCTCACGGGAGTTTAGCTCAAAGCTCCAGAGGTCATTGAAGAATTCGCCATCCACCTGACCTCCAAATACGAAGAATTTAGTGCCAACCATAGTCACTGCGTGGCCGTATCGCCCCGCAGGACTGGACCCATTAGTTTCCATGCGCGTCCATTCTCGGTTGACTATGTTCGCGTCAGGATAATGCAGGGCTAGAGAGTCAAAAGACGCACCTAGGTTAAGTAGATAGAGCCCCTCGTCTTGTTTGTCTGTTTTCTTGATCGAAGACTCGGTTTTGGTGTCTCCACCCCACACGATCAGAACATTGTTAACAAGAGCGCTCGCATGCCCCACCCGCGGTGAAGGGATCTCCCCTCGAGTTTGCCACAGAGCGACGCCCATATCACGTGCATTGAAGACGTAAAGTTCATTGCGCACGCTGTCATGGACGAGGCCGCCGAAGATGAAGAGCTCCCCATTCTGATTAGCGGAAATAGGTAAGGAATGGCCGTATCGAGGAAAGGGTAACGGCGTTAAAGGAATGGGCTGATTTGGATTACGGGTGCTGAGGAGGTTTTGGGGAAGGAGGTTTATGCGACGCGCCGACCATGGATATGTAGGACGGCTGGGAGGTGTTGAGTTGGTGGCAGCGGACATGGGAGCGACAGCAACCGTTGTTCCATTTGGAGGTGGTTGATGTGACTGATGTAATCTGCGGCGGCGAATGGTGATTGATGAGGTGTAAAACAAGTCACGAGGCGGTTGAAAACGTACTGCGAAATGTCTCGTCTGGGGTCAGGATCTCGCGAAGGGACTGATGGACCCGGCTGAGGCTGTTGGTGTACGGTCTGGGGATGCGGTTGTTGAATCTGTTCAAAGACGCCTCTGGACTGGTGCGAGAGGGTTGAGGCCGGATTATGCGATACGGAGACGGCAGGAGGGGGAGTCTGCTGCTGCTGCTTCTTCCTTGAGAAGAAGGACATTGTCCAAGATGATTTTGGGCGAGGGGTCGCTATGATTGCTAAATGTTGGGAAAGAGAGAAATCAGTGTTGAAAGGAGGGAATAAGTCCTGCCTGGGACTGTCGGGCGTGTCTTACAGGGAATGCAGCGAATGCAAAGCTGGTGCCCGCAGAGGGGGAGGCGCGAGGCAGCAGGCGGGGGCGGTTCGGACAAGCCCGAAAAGCAAAACTTGTTGATCAACCGTTCGAATTCTTTGCCTACGCTTCCCCTTGCTCAATTTTATTTCCTGTGCTCCTCGTCGTCGTTCTCTGCAATAAAATACGTTCAGTAGCTCCTTCCTTCCCGTCGGCGTCCCCACAACGTGTCCTTCATTTGCAATGCGGCTGCCACATGCTCGACACATATTTCCATTTCCAAACACCCCATTTTTCAGACACGAGAAATATCCGGTTCGGAACTATTAATTAGAAAGTAACCATAAGTTGCCTGCGCAAGAGCACTCGATAGGAGCTTGATCAAGACTGTTATCACAGGACTGCTCCCGTACTTCCTGGATATTCCTTCGTATATATTCACGAGCCGGTCATGGACGGAACTGCGAGTGAAACGACGACTCGAGTCCCAAATTTTCGATCTACAGTCTTCGGGGAAATCGTTTGAAAGGGAGAAAATCCTGATCTTCCCTGGGCACATAGCAACAGGCACGCTTGCCGAACGGAACCCCTCAATATTCGGCTTTTAGATCCGGCTATATCCGTCCCTATCCTCTCCTCGTCCTCATGCCTTCCAATATTGCAGATGATCAAATCGTGCGTTCAAAATCAGCATCTTATTGCCACCAAGGCCGAGATATCTGTGCAAAATTCATAACTCAAAGACCGGGGGGTCAACGCGAGAGTGAGCCCTGCATTCAAACTTTCCAATTTTTTTCCAACGTTTTGCCCAACAGCGCTCGTCCTCAGCTTGAACATGCCAATTATCATCGGCCGAGGGCGTCAATGGTATCTCGTGGCCCGTCAATTTGATCAGGGAACTTACGGTCATTCGTCATATAGTTCCTATGTGATCAAGGACCCTACCGTCTCAACCATCCACTGCAAAATATACGCGTAACTCGATCAAACAACTCTATCTCTCGCGTGGTCTTCCCTAATCAATTACAATATCTAGCGTTCCATCAAGCACCGGCGAGATGCTCATCTCATGCCAGGTTCGACTTCTCTCGCTCGGTCCCTGACTCTGCCGCAGCTTTTTTGCCGTCCCTTCAGGACGTGTCGACGAATGGAATCTTGTTGAACGGGCACAAAATCCGAAAGTCGTCGGTTTTCTTATTAGAAGGCGACGTCTTTGAGATCCCTGCTTCTCAATGTACGTGGCACGTCCTGACCATAGCACCCTGTTGACCCTAGTCGATATAGCATTCACATGCCACATCCTTAAAGTACCACTCCGGCCGAAAGCTCATTTATTCGATCCAACTCCACCCGTGAAGCCGGCACACAAGGTAGCACTCATCCCTTTCTTGGATTTTTTAACTTCCCTAGCGCAGGTCGTAGGAAAATACAAGATACAGTCCCACTGTCTTGGAACGTACGTCTGTATGGATGTTGAAGATGACGAGCTCTGGATATCTAGCTCTATTCTCCAGCGGCTCCTTTGCTTCAGTATTTCTGGCAATCGACTCCGAAAATTATCGACAAGTAGCATGCAAAACGCTGAATATACGGCCGCACCCTAAACAAAGCGCTCCCGAAGCAGAAAAGAAGAAAGTACTGAAGGAAGCCAACCTCTTGAAGAGTCTATGTCATGTATGCGCCCATAATCTAACAGGCCTGCTCAGTCACGTTTTCTAAGCTTATCTACCCAGCCGAACATCAACAAAGTTCTCGAAGTTGCCTACGAGGACTCATGGATGTAACTGTCGTCTTGTCTTAGGCCATCTATTCCTGCTGAAGCCTTCTTTGCGTCTCGCTCTTTCCAGTCATATATTTTTGGACCTGGCGACTGGCGGAGACCTCTTCACGTACATCACTACCGGCGGCCATAAAGATTTCCGACTATTAGAAGGCGAAGCAAAATGGATAACGTATCAATTAATGAAAGGACTGGATTATCTGCACGATCTCAATGTCTCCCATCGAGGTGCGTATCACCAAATCCTGCCTCTGATATCACTCGTTCATCGTTTTCTCTTTTTAGATCTGAAGGTAAAAATTCCCGGCTAGATCGAACACTCATAAGGATTCTTGTTCAGCCCGAAAATGTCCTCCTCTGTGCTCCTGGCCCGTACCCTCGCGTTATAATCGCAGATTTTGGACTTGCAAGACAGAAAGCATGGCAAGCTACGTTCAACGCAGTCGGCACAGTACCGTACATGTCCCCCGAAGCGATACTGGCGCTTGCGAACCCCAAATCGAAATACGTAGGCATGCCTGCCGATTGTTGGAGCCTCGGTTGTTGTAAGCATCTTTGTTGATATACCACGCAATGACTTATGTATGCGTGTATAGGTGTTTATACGATGCTTGCGTACGTCGTCATACTTTGCTCATCTGGTTAACGACAACGCGCTTCTTAGCGGGGCTCATCCCTTCGATCATGACGAAACTTCAATGGACCCTCAAGCCGACTGGGCGTATTCTCATCCTGATCTTTCGCAAGTATCAGTCACAAGCGACAACATCGTCAAAGCCCGTATCATGAAAGGAAACATGGACTTCACAACTAAAATCTGGAACACTCTTCCCGACGGTCAGCCGCTTAGGCCCGTTCTATACGATGCCTGCGTCATAACTCTCTAATTCCAGCTCGAGAATTGACCCAAGCTCTTCTAATATCTGACTGCGACAAACGAATGACGATCAAAGGCTCTCTGAAAAGTAAGTGGATAACAATCGACGTCGAAGAACTGGAGAAATGGTACAAGACCCGCGTTGCCGCTGACTGCGATGGATAATCAAAAACATGTCACTAATTCACTATTCTCGATACATGGATATGGATGTTCTCAATACAAGTACTGTGCTGCCTCATTCTCTTATATTCTGCGTGTCAATGTGGATATTATGCTTTGAGAATTTTGGCGTGATCTGCGATATCCGATTAGCGCTTATCGTGAAGGCGAAGAGAGACAGACATACATTGGATGTGCTCGGGTGCAAATGTAGAGATCTAGGAATTTGTTCAGCATTATCGAGGAAGCGGAAAGAGGCAGCCTTACAAAGTAATAACTATGATCGTAACCGTCGCGAATACGGATGTTCACATCGGCCTCGCTGTGTCCAGCACTCTTGGCGGCAGCGATCAAGTTCTCCGGAAGGAGTTGCTTTTGTTTGTAGAAGTTATCCGAAGTGCCCTGGTATATGATGAGGATGGATAAATATAGATATCTGATGATCAACTTACTGAATCAACGAGAATCTTCAAAGGCCCCTTCGCTTTCGTGATGGCCTCTGTAGCATCATATTTACTCTTCGCTTCCTCAAGACCTCCTGATAGATATCCCTTGAATGCCTTTTCTCCCCATGGGGCCTTAGTAGGATTAGAGATCGGCGCGAAAGCAGACGCCGACAAGAAAGGCGAGTTAGTCTTCAACGATTCCAGATAGATAGTCAACGCTCCATGACCGCCCATCGAATGGCCGAAAATAGATTTCTTAGACCAATCAATAGGAAGACCCGACTCTTTGATAACCTCGGGAAGTTCGGCAGTGATATGAGAGTACATGTTATAGTACTTGGACCATTTTGAAGCGGTGGCGTCGAGGTAGAATCCTGCTCCTGTGCCGAAATCCCAGTCGGCGTCTTCTCCGTCTATTCCTGCACCTCGAGGAGATGTATCGGGGAAAATGATTGCGATGCCTTCCGCAGATGCGTCTCGTAGGAAGCCACCCTTCTGTGCTCTGGAATCGGTGCTTTGTCAGACAAAGGGACAGAGACATTGCTTTGTTCGAGCACGCACCCAGTATCCTCGGTACAAGTCAACCCAGCGAGATATATCAGGACCGGAACAGAGGTTTGTTTAGCTTCCGGGGGAAGATAGACGTTGAAGTTCGCATCCAGTCCCCCTAGAGAGTCAGACTGCGAGTGGGGAGAGTGTCAAAGAGTGGCGGAAAGATAAGGACGTGAGTGTACCTTGAACTTGAATTTAATCAGATCGCCGCCAAAGGCTTTGTTGGATGAAACACGCTCAAGAGCCATGGTAGTAGGGAAGGAGCAAGAGCCGGGAAAGTGTGGGTTCAAGTGACTAGGACCGATGTTATCATCGTTTCCTAAAATGCGCTCGGCGCCTCTTGCCGATACATTGATCTGAGATTAGAAACCGTGGGAAGATCTCGTACTGTAGTCGTGTTATCTAAGGAATGTAGATCATCCTAATCATATCCTTTGCCACTTCTCTGCTTCACATGTTTCTTCCCTTTGTGATGTTTCTTGTCTGAACCGCCACTTTCCTGATTAGCGAGCAATGCGGCTATCCGTGCTCTCCGACCCGACACTGCTGTTCCATCGTCAGCAACTGCGTTCTGATGAGGGAACAGCTTCGCTCGTGTGAACTCGTGCCCTCCACCGGAACCCGCTACGTACGCCCGCGACATCGACGATTGCGTATCGAAGAAATTTGAATCCAACGCGCGGGTCTTCAAAGACGGATTTGGAAGCGTTCCTGGAGAAGGTGTCGACAGTACACTGTTTCCACCCGTTTCGACAAACGTATCAGAGTCTTTGCCAACTCTCGTCGTGGGTGCCTTCTTCTTCCCAGCGGCAATAAGCCGTCTCAGAACGATCTCTCTCGTTTGGGCATTGAATTCATCGTCGGAGATGGTTGGAGGAGGATGGCAGAAGAGAAGTTTTGCATTGACGTAATCCTTCAGCACGTATCGGGCAGCTCTTGCTTCGTCTGGATTTCCTTGGCCTGAACGAGCGAACCCTCTCGCAACTAGCCGTCGAGCATTAGTACTTGAAAGCCCAGTTCTTGCCAAAAGACTTACTAGCATAAGACATCAACAAATCCTCGCCAGTCACCTGATCGTCGCCACCTTCTTCCTCGGTACGATGCCGAATCGAAAGACCATAGGTCCTCTCCAAGATCTCTCGAGGTATTCTGCGTGCCACTAGCGTGGTCGGCCCAGTATGCTCTCGCATTTGATCAATGGGAAGAACGCCATCGCAAACAAGATCTGCTTTCGTATTGGCGAACTGGGGGAACACAAGACCAGGACAGTCGCAAAGAATCATGTTCTGAGAGAGATGAATAGTCTGGAAGTGCTTGGTCTTTCCCGGTGTCGACGAAACTGATACTTTCTTGGCACCAATGAGAGAGTTGATAGTTGAAGACTTTCCGACATTGGGATAGCCGACTAAACCAACAACAAGTCTGGTGGCCACTTGTCCCGTTTGGTCAGTGAAGTCTGGAGCCTTTAATGAGATATTTCCATGGCTTCAGTGAGTGTATACTCTCACTAGATAAGTCCGGAGCCGACCGAATGAAAAGTTCTTCTAATTCCTGCACAGTCAAAACCTTCGTCCTGGGATCCTGATCAAGTTCCGGATCATCGCCTGCGACGGCTGGGATTCCAGCGTCCCACGAATCATCGTCGGAGTCATCGTCATCGTCGGACTCCCCGGAGGCGTCCTCGGCTTCATTTTCATTATCTTCTGGAGCGATGTCATCATCCCCAACTGACAGCTTGGACACATCTTCAGCGACTTGCTCCTCGGAATCTTCCACTGCGACATCAGGGTTCGGAGCAGATTCATTCTCTTCTTGAACGTTCTCAAGAATGTCTTCCTGTGCTTTTTGTTGTTCCTGCAAGGCAGCAGCATTGAGTGCTGAATAAAATGCATATTTAACGCCTTGAGAATCGAAATAGTCCGCCCATTGTTTCCTAAGCCACCGATCAGTAAAGGCCGACGTCAAAGCTGCGGGGATTGGGCTAACCGTTGCCATGTGGTCAGAAGATCTGATTTGTTGATCAGAAGTAACGACCGTCGTTTGCCCTTCGACTTTCCCGTGATATCGTAGCCATCCTGCACCTCGGGTACGTATCGCTCTAAATCTTCGCAACGGAAACGCAGAGGATTGCGAGCGTCCACAATCTGAATGACCAAGTGCGATCTCTCCAAGACTCTCCAAAGCTGCCGCCAGACTTCTAAGTTTCGTTCGAAGGGGGTGAAGACTAAGTTCTCCGCCTCTTGCAATACAGCCAGCCCTCTTCTCCATTCCAAAAAGGCGTCCCGCTCTTGTCGTTCCAGCTGCTCCGCTGTCAGATCCTTCGTCCATCGTGGTCTGCGCAAAGTTAGTTCAGGAATATCTATAAGCAAGGCTTTTGGGCATACCTTCGTGGCACTCTTAGTTTCTCCTTATTTTTCTGATGTTTCTGCACGGTTTCTCGCTCTTCTTGGGCCGACAAAAGGAAAGGGTTATGGGCAGAGGACACTCCGACGTCTGGGTTTTGAATGATGATAACATTCTGTTTCTCTGAGTTCTCGCTGAGAGCCTGATTATCAACACCGATCACAAGAGCTGCTCACCAGCGGTGAATTCTGTTCCGGCCAGCTGTGCGGTATTCAAGAACTCATCCAAGTCTCTCTCTTGAGTCACCGACTTCAGTCGGTCCGTCGAATCGAGGTCAGTAGTGTACTGTTGCGTACATTCAGAATACCGAAAAGAATTCCCGTGAAAGCGAAGACTTACAGAATTTCCATCCCTAACGGTGCGAGCATCTTTGGCTTTCTTGTTGATGATAGCACGACCGAGGCCAGCATTTTTCTTGGCTTTTGGTAAAGGCTGAAAGTCAGCTCAGCGTGCTTTAGAGAGTGGGACAAGGCTGCACTCACCATGTCCCTATGTCACTGAATTGGGAAACTTTGGAAAAAGATGAGCAAGCGGTTTCCGATCGCGGCTGGTTTTCCGACAACTCCGTTTCATCCTGGCCGTGACGATTTTGCGCTGAACCTCAAATTCTGATTATTTTTGCTAATGATCACTCCCGTGGCATCACCAGAAAATGCTTCGATGCTTTTGTTCACTCTATCAGGAACGCTTATTCCTCAAATCAGCGTTTTTCGCCTGTCTTGCATTCCTATTTGAAGTGCAGCCAGCTGCAGCGTGCTTGGCGACGCATTTCCATCGAGAGGACATGGTCCATATTATAAACGAGGGTATGCTAGCTCACACCGGTTATCACCATTATCTTATTCAAGACGTAACTTCACAGGACGCTAGTACATGAAATTTGCTCCCTACGTTCGACTGCCAACATTCCGTGTTTTTTTTTACGCTGCCAGCGCGACTAGACTGTGGGATCGATCCCTGAGTACGTCTTTCAGTCCAATTCAAGCTGGTATCGTTGGTCAACTTACCGCCGTCCAGTGGAGGAAGATTGTTCTCGAATGCGAATTGACGCATGGCCGCTTGGTTTTTCAGCACTTCACTCTCGATAAATTTCCAATCCCTACACGTCCTTTCGAACGGAACAGGAGAACCATGCTTCACAGCGCCACTCTCAATCCCGGTGAGATCGAATGGTTCCAAGGTCGTGTCAGCTTGGCAAAGGATAAGCTGCCGCATGTAGTTCAGGCAATGATGCATATGCCAATCGTTCATATGGTGCCAGCCGAAGTCAAACAATCCTCTTCGCATACCCCAAATGCAATGGAGTTGATGATACATGGGCAGATCAAGCGGTCGTTTGTGTTCGCCAAAATGGAAGAACCCCGTGTCGGGGACAGGCATGAAGGCTTTCCACTTGACGTCGAGGGCATCGAGTTCAGCGGTGGTCATCCCTTCGCCCAACAGCGAGAGGTAGTCTTCGTCGGGGAACTGAGTGAGCCGTTGAGGTAGAGTCGGATAGAGTTGGCCAGGATAATCCGAACCCATCCAGCCTAGAATTGCGAGCGAACGATGGGGCGTCAGAATATGTAGGTACGCGTGCGATCCAACTCACTATACATGTCATATATGTCTGACCTAGAATTTTTTGCATACAGATATGTCGTGCGTGCGAGCAGCAGAGCGTTCACAACACAGACGAGGATCAGAAATTGCAGAGTGAAAGACTTGGTCATGGCGAAACTTCACGGGACACCTGGGGATGCCTCAGACGTGGAACCTGGTGTCTGTCCTTTCTCTGACTTCAATAGTCAGTGTGATGCCTCCGCGTCTGATCTGGTGACCAAATCGTAATTTGAGGGGGTCACTGATGATGCGGCACAGACCGTATGTGTGGCATCTCAGTTGATGAGAAGGGACGAAGTGGCTCCCAGTGGCTCCCAGGATAGATTCAGAGCCGCTCCGAACTTCGATGTGCTTCCGGCCTCGGTTCCGGGTGCGTCCCGAATCCACGTGAAAGCATGCCATTACAACCCCAGGACGAAGCATCCTGGAGCAATGCGCGCTTTAAGGTCCAAAGCGCCAATACATCTCCTTCTGATGCACGTTGAGACAATTGTATACTGAACGTGTCATCTTCATGCTGCACGATCGCGCCTTGGATTTCACGCTCTGGCACGAGTGATGCGTTGATGACATATCTGAGAGGGAGGCATTACTCTTGAAGCTGTTGCTCTCCTCACCCAACCTCATCGAACCCCTTGTCCTTCACACATGTTGGAAAAACAAGGCTCTACCATCCGCACTCGATTTTGGCTTGCAGCTGCAGTCGCCGCTACATGCCTCCTTCTCGTCATCCTATTTGCCACTGGCAAAGTCAGCGTAGCCAATGGTGACCCCTTAGGTGATACATAAAATCTCGAAGAAAAGGCGACCTCTAACATCAGCTTCAGTCGGTCATCCTCATCCTTTCAAAGCCAAATCTTGGCAGCTCCCGAATAACCGCAAAGTGGTCATGTATCTCGACGAGACCGACCACTATCCTCTCGACGATGACTCGGCCATAATGCGACAAGAATACGACTCCCTCGCTCCCCGACAAGGGTTGACGATCCGACTTGACGGTGACAATTCCGGTCAGCTCTACGCCGTCAGCATGGTACATCAGCTATGGTGTCTCGACGTCATTCGCCACGACTGGTGGACCAAGAACGTCACTCATTTGTCCGAGCATTGTCTTAACTATTTGAGACAATCTATCCAGTGCACGTCTGATTCGCACTTGGAGGGCATGTATGTTCAGCGGGACCCGTACAAACTAAATGCCTACCATTACGATGTTATATGTAATGACTGGACGGCGGTTTACGACGCTCTGCCTCCCCTAGGTTCCAGTCTGAGATTCTGAAATGTACCGTGTCTCCGATGAAAATGTGTAACGTAGTAGTATCGAATGAAAGTCAAAGAACCCGACAGCATACGACGTTTATTCGCGAGTATGACATGCAAATCCTAGCGCGCTATACTTCAGCCAGCCCCAGCGATATCGATGTCATCAGTACGCGTCTTGGCTTCCTCCAATCATACTTGCATCTTGACCCTGCAGAAGTTGAGCGCTTGCGAAAGATTGGGAAAGTTCCTTGTCTAAGTGACAGACTATGTGCACGTGGAGCCGCATATATTTTATGAACTTAATCAACGTCATATTGGTTTTTGTTTCCCAACTGCTATCTACCACTCCTCAGTGCTGTGTTCCATACGTACACCGACTATATGACGAAATCAGTAAGTTTGAACAAGAATAACTTTAATTCCTCAACCTTTTGGTGGCTCTTCGTCCTGCCAGCTATCGACAAAACAATTCTCTGTCGCGCACTCAAACTCAAAAGTATACAAGGTATCCGTTTTGCAATGGAACCTCCCCGACATAATGGTGCTGTTGCCACTGAGAGTGACAGTCCCAAGATGATGAGACCTCGCAGGTATGTTATTATAGGTCAAGGTTCTCTCGTTTAGCAAATGTTCTCCCGCTTCCAAGAACCAAATTTTGACGTCGACGTGGTGACGTATTTCCCAGGTCACGACTTCTGGGATATCTGCCCAGTCATGCGCGGGACGTTTGGCTTCGGCGGGGAAGTAGAAGTGCAAAGTGCACTGTTGGACCCCGTAATCACGAGTTCTGAATTGTCCAACAGTTGAGATCTAAGGCGTAAAGTTTTGAGATTAGTATTCTGCAATACAAACAAAGACATACGCATCCTTACATCGTTGGTCAGAACAAAGTGGCGATCGTCGGGGCCAACCCATCCGAAAGTCGTCATATGTCCCCTAGGGCCAGCAGGGAAGACGTTGTCAGGATCTTGGCGAGACACTTGATAAAGTTGTTTGGGATTAGCCTGTTTGACAATCTTCGTATACGCTGTCCCGTTGAAATCAATCTTCTCGATGCCTGGATATTGATTTGGTCGAGGAAGATCCCCAGGTCGAAGACGATTGACATCTACGACGTTGGAGAAGAGGTTTCTGGTGAATATGGACAGAGTCAAGATCGTCAAGAGGATGGCGGTAATGTAGATGCATGAGCGCGAACAGGCCAACGTCTTCCTCGTTGGATGGAAGCACTTCAACAATGTCTGTCAGTCCCAGGTATAAGACGATGAGGTGAACGGTTTACTGACGCGAATATTTCTGGTCCTTCATTTTCGCGGTTGAGAGCAAACGATGGGTCTACAGTAAGGGGAGTCCACGAAGACAACTGGGACAAGTCCCTAGATGATTGCAACCTCTAACATGCCATATTGATTCCAATATGAGACGAGTGAAATCGATCAAACGTTCCAGGGCGCTGGTGAAGATTCGTGACGCAAAGGGCCACGGAGTGCTACAATTTGCGCCCTTGTGAGAGCAATTCAGCATCATACATTCGAAACAATGCATCATCAACACATTATGAATCGAGATGAAGTCGTTGTTCTGATATTGGACGCCGAGAGAAGGAGCTGTATATTTTCAAGTCGACAGCTGATCAAAGTTCGTTTGCTTTCGGAGTTTCGGAAACTCGGAAGGCACCATTTGCTTCCGTCTACATATGATCGAGCCGAGGGCATCGCGCCATTTGCCAATGTGAACAACGTTCGGCCTCTTTGTATCCATCCAATCAAAGCCTGGCTGTTCAGAGGGCACGTTCAATCGCTGTGCCTGTTTCCTGCTTCAAGGTGTTCATGTGCTGGGTCTTCCATGGAATTCAATCACGCAGTCCTCTCGTAATCGCTCTACCAGCGATGGCTCCAACTATAGAATTGGTGCGCCACCTTCGAACGATTCCCAGCCATCACTCCGAACGTGAACAAATGGAAATAGCTTGTCCGAAAGCTCAACCTCTACTACAACTCCGATGACTCTCGCATGACGTTCTTCATCCTGTGAACTGACGCACATGCGGGTCGACCTGACTTCAAGTCCCTATCCGTATCTTTGCAATGGACGACTCGGCTCATACGCCAGGTCCTGTTGATCAGATTAGTCGGCAGAGTATGGGCGAATACCAGACAGCCCGGTCAAGCTCAAGCGGATCGAAAACTAAGCTGGCTGATGCAGCAGAACCCAAGAGCGTACCTCAGGTTCCCATTGACGAAGATCTGCCTAGTCCTCCGCCAGACGGCGGGCTTCACGCTTGGCTGGTTGCCGCAGGAGTGAGCTCAATAGCATAGTGTCTCGTTTTCATGACTTCTGATTTCTACACATTTAGGCATTCGGATTGATCATGGCTTCCGGCGGCATGATTGTGGCTTGGGGAGTGAGTGCGTCTATTATGATACTAAACGTGATACTTAACGGCATAGACATTCCAAGGATATTACCAGGATAATCAGCTTTCAACATCCACCCCATCCGCTATGTGAGCCCGGATCGTCTGAAATTACCTTCTCCTGACGCGTACTAAACAGCGCATGGATTGGTTCTATCCAAGTGAGCAACAATTTAATTGATCACGGACTGCATCCTTACGGCTTTTTGCAAGTACGCTCTGGGATATTTACCTGTAAGGACCCCAGTGTCTTAATCATTTGGATTGATTTCAACATCTGATAGTGCCTCCTTTCTGGAAGATTATTCGACTTGGGATATTCCAGATCTTTGCTATACGTAGGATCAGTGTCGGTCGTGGCGGCCAATTTTCTGACAGCGCAATGCACACAATATTATCAATTTCTCCTGACGCAGGGAATTTTACTGGGCGCAAGTCGTCCCATGCGTTGACACTGGGGCTATTTCTAATACTCTTCTAGATTGGCTCTAGTGTTGTTTACACTCCTGCGATCGGCTTTATATCTCAGTGGTGTAGGAAACTCTCATCGCTATAGAGACTATTTCTGATTTATTTCAGTTAGCCATAGGCGTCCATTGATATTCGCTTTCACCTCGATGGGTAATGCACTGGGTGGCATCATCTATCCCATCATGTTTGTCAAACTACAGCCGAAGATCGGGTACCAATTCAGCTCTGTTCTACATCTCGGATTCTAAAAGATCTTCTCAAGGTTCCAATGGACAATGCGCGTTTTCGGCTTTATCAGTCTTGCCCTCTGTGTTTTTGCTCTGCTGGTGGGAATAAATCCGATGCCTTGTCGGAGAGAATCTAACAATGATGATAGACACTGAGGGATCGTCGGTCACTTATAAATGTGACGGCTACCAAAGCCCCTAAATTTTTCGAGCTTCACGGCACTTTGACGTCCGCTCCATACGTCTCATACACTTTCGCGATTTTTGTCGCCTACCTGGGTCTCTTTACTCGTGAGTGTGCAACTTCTCCCTCAATAACTCACTAAAACCCGGCCATCAATTAGCACTTACGTTTATTTCCGACCAAGCTCAAACACTGGGGATATCTCCTTCCTTCGGGACTTACCTTGTTGCCATCGTAAACGGTTCCACGATTATTGGGAGGCTCACTTGCGGAGTGGTTGCTGTCCGATTCGGTGCATTGAATCTTATGATCGTCTCTACCACCCTTGCGATGGTCTTCACATATGCTTGGGCGTATACAACTACAATTCCTAGTTATGTCGTCGTTTCTTGTCTTTACGGGTACGTTGACTCTCCCATTATCTTAAGAACGATCACAATTCATGACATTTTTATAGTATCTCACTGGGCGGATTCGTGAGTCTATTCCCGGTGCCAGCGGCTCAGATGGGCCCATTAGAAGACGTGGGTAGACGGACCGGCCTCTTACTCACTATATTAGCCATCGGTACGTATTCCCAAGCTCGCGATGCTAACGTATGTTAAATGTTGGAACGTGCGTTCAGGAGCTATAGTAGGTCCTCCCATCGCAGGCGCAGCCAAAGGGAATCGCCCGAATTATCACATAGCAAGTTTGTACGCCGGATCGACTATTGCTGTCGCTGCGGGGATCATGCTGTTGGCGAAGTACTTCCAGACAGGGAGGCTTGTTCGAAGCCGTGTCTGAAGATCTGCGCATAAGAGGTTACGGAACAAGCCAGGTATGATACGAATATACCCTCAGAGATTGAGTGGATTACGGGCCGAGCTATATTATTCGCGATTCTGAGGACGAGAATCTTCTTGAAGTACTCCAATGACAAAGAAGAGATTGTCAAGAGTTAGCACTACCACTGTCGAACGCCCCGCTCGCAGATGATCGATCCTTTCCGCTGACCGTCGATGGATTGCGCACCATTCAGTACCGTATTAGGAAGTAGAAATTTTCAACATGACGAACAATCGAAATCACGGCTCATACTTGGAGCTATTACTAGCTAAACATCCTTTGCGAACTTCACCACAAAAGACATTTCGAGCGCCGAAATTGCGAGGACATAGCAGCTCGAGAGCGAGGCGCCGAAAGTTTCGGGCCGCCGGCTAGGACTGAGAGCCACCCTTTTTTTGATTCCGTGCCTCAATGTCGTACTCTGACGAAACAGCTTTGAATGGCCATCCGACCTCGATACAAATCTTTGTCAACGTTGCTCATCGCTAGTGGCTGGAATCGACCATGAATTGTACACGTGCAGTCACCATATTCACCGATTGAATTGGCAGAGCATGATGTGGGAGGGAGTGGGAGCCTTAAGATGGTATGCGCTTACCGCAACGCTCGATCAACATCAGCTGAACTAATGACATCGTGGTGATGCGTAGGAATTGAGGATGCTTGAACTAGGAAGAAGCTAGTGCCCAGCGCTCAGCAAATTTCTGTCATACACTCCAAGATCAATGAGCGATGGCGCGAAGTCACAAGCCGTACCCTTAATTTGGAAGCGAAGGAGCAGCGAGAGTTATACCTACATTTCTTGAGTGAGGAAGTGTAACAAAACCTCTCCCCGAGAGGACGGTACAACGCGGTACAACCACTTTTCGTCGTGATGGCCCGAAAATTCTCAGATTGTGAGCCAGTAGTCTGCTAAATTCTTCGTTCTCCTGCTTACATTCATGCTTCATGAGATCCTTTGCATTCAATATTTTCTGCCCTGTCATCGAAATTCGGCGACTCACTCGACGGGCCCACCCATGAAGCTGGCGACGTCGTCTGGGATGGTTCCATTTCACCTCCTCCAGATGGCGGATCAGAGGCATGGTTGGTAGTGGCTGGAGTAAGCTTCAAGCCTTTCGTAAACAAACTGACTCGGAGACGTCTGACGTTTTCTTAGGCCACTGCGCTTAATATGGCCTCTGGAGGTTTCATTGTCTCTTGGGGAGTAAGTCTCCGGTTCTCTCACCGTCGATGCTTGTTGGTATAACTAGAGCGCAGATTTTTCAAACATTCTATGAGAACCATGTTTTGTCAAGCCATAGCACATCGGATATGTATGTTCATTTTTCTCCACGAGCATCATTAAACTCAAAGAGAAGCACAGAGCTTGGATTGGATCGATCCAGGTAACGCGATTACACTCAAGCGGTTGCACAAGACTGATGATCGAGTTTCAAGTACGCGCTAGGATCCCTTCCCGTAGGCCTACAATGCCCACTACTGAAGATCTCTGCTAATGGCCTCAATCGCAAAGTGCCTCCTTACGGGACGACTATTCGATTTGGGCTATTCCAGGTTGCTGATTTATATCGGCTCCTTTATGCTCGTGACCTCGACTTTCATGACCGCGATAAGTAATACGTATTCGGCCTTCTTGTTTTACCAGGGTGTTGTATTTGGGGTACGTTCCATGGTGACCAGTCGTAAATTATGGCGCTGAGATCAATCACAGCTTGCTGCTAGTATCACTTATGCCCCGACATTAGGTGTAATTCCTCAGTGGTGTGAGTAATATGCTGAGCGCTTATACACATTGCAGCTAAACCCCTTGTGAACAGTCAAAGAAAAGCAATCATTAGCCTACGCCATCACTTCGATGGGTAACCCTTTGGGTGGGATCCTATACTCTGTAATGTTTGCAAAAATGCAACCGCATTTGGGGTTCGTGTTTTGTTGTCCTCTGTTTTATCTCTTGATGACCTCGGAAAGATAGATTTCGAGGAACGATGGTCACTTTCAGCGTTGTCTGCTTCGTCTTGTGTTTATTCGCCGCAGCCGTGAGTACGCTGGCATGCTCTTCCACGGCATGTAATATACTCTCTTCTTAGACTCTGAAGGATCGCCGTAGCCAGGCACCGATCATGACAAAAGTTCCGAAGATGTTCGACCTGCAGGGAGCTATGTCTTCTCCGGCATTTTGGGTTTACGTTGCTGCAATATTCACAGCGTACCTCGGTCTTCTTACGCGTACGTCTTTGATATAGGGCTCGAGGAACCACAGGTTAACAAATTTGATCAGCCCTCATGTATATCACCGATCAAGCAAACAGTATAGGCTTTCCTACATCGCTTGGGCCGTATCTCGTAGCAACTGTCAATACCGCAACCATTGCCGGGAGACTGTTCTGCGGCACGCTAGCTGTCGAATTTGGACCTCTGAATCTCATGATCATATCCACTGGATGCTGCATGTTTTTCACGTACATCTGGACCTTCGTACCTTCGATCGCTGGCTATGCTGCGGTGGCATGTCTTTACGGGTAAGCCCCATGAGTTCTTCAAAATTATCAGCTTATTAACTCCCCTTTACTAATTAGAGCATCTATGGGCGGGTTCTTCAGTCTGTACTGCGTCCCAGTTGCACAGATGGTCCCTGTCGATGACGTCGGCAGAACAATCGGACTTCTTCTTACCCTTCTGTCCATAGGTGAGCATTTTCTCAGCTACCTAATTCTTTCGCTGACAAGAACCCGCAGCCGAAATGGTCGGTCCTCCTATTTCAGGCGCAATTGCAGATCATTTTAGTTTCCACGCTGCTGGCCTGTATGCTGGTACTAGCATTGCCGTCGCCGTTTTTATTTTGGCTTGGTCCAAGTTTCTGCAGATGGGAAATGTGACTCGCAGTAAAATCTGAATCAATCACAAAAAGGAACCAAATATCTAATGGGACCGAGGTCACTCTGGACATGCAGCACGCACCTCCTAGCCATCGTGACCATCCGGAGAACTAGAGTTTGTATCCACTTGCGAAATGTATACTAGATGATACTATTCATAAGTCCGTCATGATCTTGAATGCCGTGGCATATGCATATATGCTGTTTTACACGCTATTGAAAGCTTAGCTCCTGCACTCGGGATCTTGCGCGACTTTCGTTCCATACCATCATCACATCTGATTTACTTTATTGTCCACACTCTTTCAAGTGTTCTATTTTCTCTTTCAAAGATACAACAGTCATGTCCACATCCAATGATGATCCGCAGGTAGTAGCAGAGCAGGTGGTATGTCAAACAACTATCGCATAACGCATGGACTGAACAAGCATCAAGCAGCCCTTGGGTGGGAGTAGTTCCTGGAACGGAAAGAGTTGGGCATTACGCCCTTTCCCGACATATGGACTGCCTCTGGAGAGTTGTGTCGATGCCAACGGAGAATGCACCAATGAAGACTGTCGGGAGATAGACATACATCACTGTCGCTTCGCAGACAATCCGCCGTTTCCGAGACAAATCCCCAAGCCAACTCCCATCGCACGTTGTCCATCTCCACCCAAACCCAAAGCTCGTCGCAAGCGTCGAAGCACCCGACCACGTGTCTAATTCCTCTGTCGTAAGCTATCTGCGAAACTCACAGTCGGTGTTCTTGCAATGCTGACCCTGCCGTAGTCTGGCTTTTCCTTTATTCGGAAGTGACAGCAGAGATTTAGAGTCTGGTCTAGTTTGATCGGATGAGGGAACGTGTATGCTGCGCGTTGACTGTGTGCGTGTTCCCCGTTTCTACCGAGAGATTATCGCTTTAACACAGATCCTTTGCTATTCTAGTGATGCGTTTGCTGTTCCGTGTCTGTTTCGCTCTACTATATCACCTTTACCTATTCCTATGTAAACAGTATTACTGTTCCTTTGACTTGTACACTCGATCCCCTTTGTATGCGTATCGGAGTAATCAGGCCATCGGTATTCTTTTTCCTTCCACCCTTTCTCGTGAGTGAGTCAAGTGACTGAGGGTCATCAAAATAAAGACAGAGTTGGCTCTCCCTGGTATGTTAAAAGTACTCCGGTACTGTCATAGCTGAATGTGGCCAGCGCAGTTCAGAGTTACAGCCATTCTCCTTCCCAGAGGTTGTACAGTCGTTCGCTCCTATCGTTACTAATCCGAGGGCGAAGGAGGGCGAGGGCAAAATCGAGGGCGCGGACATAACGGGCGTTAAACCGAACGAACAGGAGGAGCGACTGTACAGACCTCTGGCAACAGAGAGGTTCCGATTCCGATCGGCTTCAATTTGTCACATCCGGTCACGCAGCTCTGAAATCCCAGAAATATTCGACGATGCTTAGATTACGTTGTAAGACCTCGTAAAAAGACAATAAAACATTATCTATATCATCATAAAAGGACAGAGAAACATTCAGGAGAGTATGTATGTCGAAGTCTCGGAGAACTTATGTTTTCAAGTTGTAGCTGGAATGCCAATGCACGAAGAGTCCGGTTCTTCTCATTGTTCAAGAATACTTTGGGTCGATTTTGACTCGGAATCGACTGTCGTTGATGTTAAGTCAAAGAATACTAAGATGTTGCGCACTCTTTCCGGCCATTGTTGACTTTTCTGAGGTCAAGATTTTCTATTTTGGTCATGCAATCCAGATTTCTCCAAGTGTAGATAGTTGATTGAGAAGTTCAACATCGTGTTGCATTATGCCACGTCTTACGAGACCATTGATGCTATTACAAGTATGTTTTCCTTGAATAATTCAACGAACCTCGGCCTGTCACGAAGTTTGGGCGCTTCAAACTCGGATCGGAATCGGAACCTCTCTGTTGCCAGAGGTCTGTACACTCGCTCCTCCTGTTCGTTCGGCTATACGTCCGCTAAGTCCGTCCTCCCTCGATTGCCCTCTCTCGCCCTCGGATTAAGAACGATAGGAGTGTACGACCTCTGGGAAGGAGAATGGTCTGTACAGTCGCTCCTCCTGTTCGTTCGGTTTAACGCCCGTTATGTCCGCGCCCTCGATTTTGCCCTCGCCCTCCTTCGCCCTCGGATTAGTAACGATAGGAGCGAACGACTGTACAACCTCTGGGAAGGAGAATGAGTTACAGCGAACATCTAGGTGAACACTTGAGTGAACGGCTTCTACATGCCGACCAGCTTCGTGGCGTGGGAATTTTAATTGACTCATGATTTCCATTCCGGGTCGGTGCGGGAACTATTCCTGGTGCTCAGATATTGTCGACGCATACCACTAATCACAATTTGCATTTTGATGCCTGAAATCAGCCTTTTCTTGCCTTCTGCTTACTATGTCCTTGCCGATTCAAACGCCCAAGAACTTGATGTTCGCGGCCAGCTGTCACCATCGGCGAAATACGAGTCTACGTCAGCAGGCGAACCGCCCAGAGGACTAAAATTTACATGAGTAACCACCGACGCGGACCTGTGGTTGCTTCATCATGTCGCACATATTCCGCCGTGTCAGCCTTACCCGTCTTGAACGCTCAACTTTCAATTCTTTTCTCTGGTCTCTGGTTGTAATCTGAATTCACATACCAGTATTACCCACGATGGAGATAAGATCCATCAGCATTGCAAGAGCTTGTAAGGCGCATTCGCATCCCACATTTCTCTCGCATCGGTGATTCCGCCGCTTCATGTCAACCGGCTGCTTATGTGCAAACCATTTCCCCTTTGAGCTCCGGGTTCTTCGTCAGGCCACCCACCAAGGCGCGCGATGCAGTAATTATTCTAGACAAGCGCTTTGAACGCTCAATACATCACCTATCCACGCTGATCCCCGATGAGAATATGATCCCCCACAACCCGGCCGCTTGTCGGATTTTGCATAATATTTCCTTCAGGACAGACATTGAATGCTGAGCGGTATTAAACTACTGCGATGCTTAGCGAAAGTTACGCATTGCGCCGGCACCTCTGTGATACCTTTTGTTCTATCTCAGTCCAGTTTGTCACGCGCCGAGATCTTCTCTGGCAAGGAGATGTCGATTTATCAAAATCACAAGGCAGCAGGCTTGAAGCAGCAAAGTACTCAACAGATAGAGTGAAATGCCAGCCACTTGTTGAGACATCTAATCTGGAAGAGAGCGCTGTTCGAATATTTAGTTGATTATTACCCTTTCGCGTCGACATGCTTCCGAACGCGTTTTGGATTCAGCGGAACATGAACGTAAAGTGAAACGAGATGGCATTCCCAACATTTTACCATCTACGTACAAAAGAAACCGACTATGTATCAATGGATTAAGTTACCAGCCGTCAGATATATAATTTATTTGCCCAAAAGAAATTTATGAAAAATGATGAGTAGAGATGAAATGAGGCAAAGTGCCTATGAAGGCCCTTATGCCTTGCTTTCCTCACCGTAGTGAGTCTCGTAGACGATGCCAGCGGCTTCGTCATCGATGGTGTAGGAGAACTTGAACATGGTTCCGTTGAAGAAGGCGTAGACGGTCACCAAGGAGAAGGCGAAGGTCAGGAGCATGGTCAAGCAGGAGAGGATTCCGCCGAGAATGCGGAAGAATTGTGAGTCAAGGTAGAGACCGAGACCGTAGGTGTGGAATGCCCAGACACCCTTGAGTTAAGAGTCAGTCGGATATCTCAGAAGCGAACGCTGCGACTTACGAAGGGGAAACACCAAGCCCAAGTGTTGGGTCCGAAGATGAAACCGTCGCGCTTGCAAGAAGTGTAGACGGCGAACTATTGACGAATTGTTAGATGGGATCGCCCTGAAATTCGGGTATCACTCACGATAGCGAAGAGCATCAAGAAGAAGGCGATCATCCACAAGGTCATGCCAATAGCGAGACCAATTCCGAGGATGACTTCACCGGAAGCCTTGTTGGTCAAGTATGCGCTCTTGCCGTAGTCGTTAGGGAGAATGTCGTTAATACCACCGCAGATGGCGATGAGGGTGAATCCGGCTTGAGTGCAGGCACTCATGGGCGACCAGGAAGTCCAGATGTGCTTGGATTCGGGGAGACCGTAGACGAACATGCGTTGGAGGAGCATGGCCATGATGAGGACACAGACGGAGAAGCCGATGACGAGGGTCATGAGGGCCCAGAGAGCGGTGAACATGGCGATGCTCTTGTTGTGGGCGGCGAGGAGGGGAATCATGAGGGAACCGGCTGAACCGTCAACGATGAGAGCACCGTAGGGAGCCATCCAGGCAGCGGTCATCTCTTTCATGCTGTGCTGGTGGACAGTGACCCTGGAAGTATCGTCAGTGACAGTCTAGAAGATTGAAACGGTGGCTCACATCTTGCGGAACATGAAGAAAGCGAAGGCGTATCCGATCAAAGTGGTCGTGACCCAGCATCCGAAGGTGAAGTACAAGAATTTGACGCTGTGCTTGTGGCCACCAATGTCCCACCAGAGGTAGAGACCCTCGCTGTAAGATCCTGTGAGCGAGATTCAGGTGATAGGAAGCGTGCACATACCTCATGCCGTTCTCCATGGGAATGCAGGTCATCGTGAAGCAGGCGAAGTACAGGCCTTCATCGGGATGGTCGAGGACTTTCTTCAAGAGGCCGGGGTTTTGGACGTAACGAGTGATGGTCAAGCCGATGAAGGCCAGGATAACCAAGAAGGTGCTCCACCAGAAGATCAACATGAGGACACGGAGGACGAGGAGATTGTGGTGCCAGGGAATGCCGATGGGTTGGAGGGTGCTGATAGCCAGACCCATAGTGACATAGAACCATGCAGGAGTGAAATTCCTTGAGATAGAAAGTCAGTGGAAGCCATGCCACCGCGGAACTCGTAACTCACCTGATGCGCTCGCGCCATGTGTCGAATTTGGCGGGAGGGCGGTAGCTGCCATAGGTAAGGACTGGCGCATCAACCCGGGAGGAGGTAGATCCCAGGTCAGGATGACCACTTTGCTTCTCGTATTTGTTGTCTAAGGTTGACATTGTGTTCGTAGGATGATCGTCGATTGCGTGAAAAGAGGGAAGGATGCACCAGCTGGCTTGTCCTCGAGAGGGAGCTGAGAGGATGGTGTTTGAAAGCGAAAGAGACGATGCTTTTATACAAGATGACAAGGCAAGAAACGCATATTTCGGTGGTGCCTTGCTTCAGAGTTTGTCGTTCTGGAGCGCGCGAACCGTTGTCTCGGCTTGGCAATCGGCCAGAAGATGCTCCACAGGAAGGCGGGGAAGCTTCCTGATTAGTGTTTCAAGTGCTGCTGTGGCCCGACTTGCTGACCATGAAGACCAGTAGGTAGTCATAAGCTGAAACGTTGTGTCGCTTAGCGCTTAAGCGCCGAGTTAGACTCAGCACAGATTCCGGCTTCTCTTCTTCGCGGACCTAACTGGCTGCCGCTAGATGCCGAGACCCTGCTCCTTTCGTGTGGCTGACTCAAAAATAGCCGGCATCGATCGAGCCGTGCCTGGCGTGAGATTGAAGTTAAAGTTGACACTTCTGAGCAATTTCTAGCCATAGAAGCATCGCACAAATTTAGACTGGTCTTTCCTTATTGCACACCAAGAGCATTGAGATTTCGCGCTGGTCTGTTTTTCGAACGTTCACTGCTAAATCGATCTATTGGGATAGAATAAACTCGACATTGGGTTGACTTACAGCCGATTAACCCCATGAACTTCTCGCAAACCTTGGCGAACGCTTCTGAGATTGAAGGTACTGATTGGTCCATCAGTTGCTTTGAGAGAGGACTGAGTAACTGTAAATTGCCGACGGACGAAAATAGTTGACCAATCATAATTCCGAGCGCCGAGTCGCGGAATCTTCATGCCTTGGCTGGTCCTTGGCCTGCTTGGCTTCACTAGCCTTCACATTTCGCGTATTAACTTTCAGTTCCGTTGCGAAGGTCATCGTAGTGATGAATACCATTTGGAGGTAACCGTGTGCCTGGATCATACTGCAAACGTCGAGTTCCAAGCGTAGGGATCCCGTCCGCGCTTTTGATTTATGAAATCAGGTACCAAAAACATGCGATTAGAAAGAAATGTACCTAGCATCTGTTACTCGTTTGATGTTGCAACTCAAACCTAGAGTCACCAACCGTCCGTGCCGCCAATCATCACGAGGATGCAGTCGCAAACTTCATGCCGAGGTTTCGACAAAGTACCGTCAAGCAAAACGATTACCTAATCCGATGACTCAAACAAATTCGGAGAGCCACGGGAGTCCCACAGGATAAGCGTAACCGAGGGGGGCAAAAATATTCTATTGCAGGCATTTAGTTCGTGCCTCAAGGAGAGTGAAACAGGGGGAGACCAGCAAGCATCCGGGATACAGTTAGCCAGATTTCTTCACGTAGATCGTTTGTTTCATCCAATCAAAGTCGCAAGTGCTGAAAGAGCGGCGATGTTTCCCGATGAGGTCTCAACGTCCGAAAGATTCTGGACCGGCCGCCCATTACAGATGTGATATGTCAAGTTTCATTCACAAATGCATAGATTAAGAGATGCAGACTGAGCAATCTCGAACAGCCACCGTGAGGTCCTCTAACAAAGACGACGGAAGAAGTCTGGATCCTTTCGAAACTCTAGTATGGTCTACCTGTAAATCTGCGGATCTGATCGTATGTGAGAAGAGAATGTCCGATTTTTGCTGCCTATCACCGCTGCTCAAGGACAAACACAGCTGACACAGCTGCATCGCGATGTGAAGTTTGGGTCGCGCTTTGCGATTGGGAAACAATTCGCACCGTCCCAAGTACTCAGCCTGAAACCTTGAAAAACCACGCGTAGACGTGGTTTAAGCTTGAGTATTAGGACTCAAGTTGACCCGTTCTGACGTGTCTAGTGTGTACATTGTAAAGTCGGACGCGCAAGCGTTTCAAGTCTCAGAGAAGGAATTATGAAATCACGTGCTCTCACAAGCTTTCTAATTCGGGCACTCAGCGGCTTCATCGAGCTTCATCGATCAGCATCTGAACGTCAAGTTGCCAGTACACCGATACTACGGCCCATTTTTCCACTCATGAAGCCCATTCATTTTCTGGAATATTTTTCTGGGAACTGTGAGCACCGACGTAGATATATCATCCTAACCTCAAGGCTCAGGCTCCTGTACTAATACGCTACTACGGTGTGCGTTCTCGCACGACGTCCGTGAGTCGATAAACCCTAATAATTCTCGTAATACACGCTTGTCTGACATTATATAGATCTCATTGACGGATTAGGAGAAGGTCATTGTCTTTCGCGGATTCTCGTAGAAAGGCCCCAAGGAAATTCAACCACCCTTAGCTTGGACATCGCTTTCTTGCAGAACAGTGCGTCTGATTCTTGAGCTTGGCCATATCGATTACGATCAGTCATAACTGAGGAAACATCTAGACCAGTTTAAGAGTTGCGTATCGATACATTGTATCGATAACACTGATCCACGATTTCAAGAGTCATTCAGATAGGATAGTACTCTGCCTCAACACTTCGTG
Organism: Sistotremastrum niveocremeum HHB9708; assembly: GCA_001630475.1. Taxonomy (NCBI): domain Eukaryota; kingdom Fungi; phylum Basidiomycota; class Agaricomycetes; order Sistotremastrales; family Sistotremastraceae; genus Sertulicium; species Sertulicium niveocremeum. The sequence goes on from KV419400.1 coordinate 271,603, forward strand.
CCATCATCAGACGTGGATATACATGATGATCATATGATCTGATTATCACAACGGTGTGCTATTTCATTTTTCATCCTGTGTTTGATCCGCTCATGAAAGACCGAAACCACAAGATTCACAAGAATATCCCATGATCATTGACATGCTTGTCATCAGATGGTAATCACCCAAATCGGGAGAGTTGATCAGTGGCTCCTTGTCGGTAAGAACCCGGTTCTCAGGCCAAACTATGGCCTCATGTGAATGTAATTTTGCAATTTCGAATCTCGCCGCATCAAAGGAACTACGAGACGGAACTGATTTCTTTCCCGTGTAAGCTGATGCACACTCCTGCCATCGAGTGACATATTCTCATCTATGCCTTCAGCGCGTATGAAGTTGCCAACGGAATAATCTGTGGAGAGACTCAATTTTGAGGAAGCCGCTCGGTTTACAGCTTAACTCCTCCGGCCGACCATCTTTGGATCCTGTTGCGCAGATTCCAGAAGCCTAGGTGTGGTTGGTTCCTTCCCGTGAACTCTCATGGAGCGAACGATGACAGTGACCATGCTCCACGGACTAACGCGAAGTCTTACTGTTGCGCCAATGCTATTGTTGACAAGGAAGGCACCATCAGCTTCGAAGTTCTCGCACGATCCTGCACCCTGTCAGCTGCTGTTCAGTCTACAACTCCACCTTGTGTCGGGAACGGTCAGATGTTCCTGCCCGTTGCCAACTTCCCGGCTCCACGGCGCTCGAGCCACTGGCCACTGCAATGACGTAGTGCGAGCCGTATCCAGGCTTCGCACATTAACACCTGAGTCTTCATGAGTCTTCATACTTGAATCCCCACCCTGTCAACAAACATCTTTTTGCATTTCACGAAAAATCCCAGGCAAGGATCTCAGTTCGGCCTGCATTCCATGCTGTCTGGAAGACGCACTCTGTTTATATACAGCACGGATGATCTATCTATAACACCCTGCTATACTGACGTACCTCGTCACATCATGAATACAGGGTCCCATCGCGCTATGTTCGAAAGCGTGCCTTATCTACCTCGCGTACGATCTTCGATCCTCGTCAACTTTGAGCCTGCAAGGTTCAGAAAGAATTGACACACGTGTTCTCTATTTCGGGAGATCGATCAACTCTTGATCAGGGCGTAGGCTAATTCTCGGTCAAGTTTTCCTGGGTACTGGATTGACAGAAGTTTGCTTCGTTCTTGTCAGAAGTCTTGCTTATCGCTGTCGTCATTCCGCCGTCAGAAGTTTCGAGACTGGACCCCGATTGGCATCTAAAGGATAGCTCTATACAACCCCATCTATATTAGCCTTATCTATCAATGATCGGCTTTGATGCACTTCTCAAGAGCGAAGCGTCTGTACTACACCGGCACGGTTTGGGATGGAACCACCGGCAAACATCGAGCGCGACTGCAGGCTGGTAAATCGTGCTCTGTGATACTGTCAGCTTTCAGGCCATGCATCTTTTTTTGGATCGATCGTACGCTTAGTATGTAGAATCGCAGATATATTACCCCATGAAAATGGATTGCTCGACCTTCAGCAAAGAAGTCAAAGGGTCTCAGAATTAAATTTCACGACTGTGGCAAAAAAAAATCTTGCCATTTGACGACGGAACGAAGTGCGTCTTCGGGTCCCGACTTCAAGACATCAAAGGCTAAGTATTCCAAGGATCAGCAAACTACTAACTTACTAAGCGTAGCTATTGGTACTACGCGATGCCTAACGCGATGCTCAAGGTCCTAGTAAGCAATCTTCGAGTTCCAGATAAAAATTTACTCTACGTGTCAGATCGTGTAGGAAGACTAAGCAAAGATGAATTGACTCTGGAGTTGAGTTCAAGTCGCGATGTAAATAAACATCGCAATCGGCTTAGGTCAGCCATTGAAGTTTGCCGACTCGGAGGCGCTCGGGCCGCGCTCAACGCTCAACGCTCAACCTGAACTTATCATGCATCATCTACAATTGTAAGTCGCGAGTCTTTTATCAGGAAAGAAGGCCATTGTCTGTACTAATCATGTGTGTGGAAGGACCCGCGACCGATGCTGGCATTTGATAGTAATCGTATAGACTTTCAATTGTACCGTCTAGATCTGATGGCCCTGTACCCGTGGATCTATGTCCACCTCATCTGCATTTCCTGGAGCATAGCACACAACAGTGTGCTCATACCAAACTCCTCTTCATGACGATTTCGAGTCCGCAGACGCTAGAAACCCGTCGGTCAACGGTCTCGTTCATCCTCTTTATCTTGCGTCAACGACCTATGTCGTAAAGTCCGTCGGCTGGCAGGCATATGTCGAGAACGGATCTCGTGCAACTAAGGCCAGTCTCATGAAAGTGACGCGGAACTTACGTGAACTTAGACACCTCCGGTCACTGAATAGGGCAGCTGATCTGCCAAGTCTGCAGAGGTCTTCTACTTGGCCGCACTCATCACTTTTCTGGCACATTGATAGAGCCGAATCTGATGAATTCCTATCCAATTTTTTCCAGGCCAAATGAATTACCTGCATGACCTTAGCCCAAGTCGCGAACGCTAGGTCCGTCCACTGCCAATTTTCCATACCCCCTTTTCGCCGCCCCTGAACGAATATTCGCTGACCTTATGGGAGCTCATTTATCGCGAACGCCAGTATCTTCCTTAGGGGGCTAGGTCTTCAAAGGAGTTTAATGTTGAGATCATAGCCTATCTTGTGATCGCTATGTCGGGGCGACTGTACTGGCTTGGTGTTCGATCAATGGCCTTTTATTGGTCAATTTTTCTGTCGTCAATTGAAGTCGAAAGCACCGTAATAAGGACCTGTTCCTCGTGCTTTGTTCCAAGGTTTAGAATGCACTTGTGGGCCTGTTATGCATCCTTATTTTATTGTATTTTCTCCCGAAATTTGATCTGCCAAATATCTAACCCAACATTCTCACAGGAGTGTCTTCGATTTCATTCGAACGATTCGCGAATTCCGTGACCAAACGGGGCCGGACGAAGACCGTTATGGACAGGAGTAACAGCGCAACACACTTCACTTCATGTATCTCGTCAATCAGAGCATTCCTCACCCTCGATCAACTTCCTACTGACTCCTCGAGTCCTCGGGGGTACAGCGACGAAGGAGTACATTCAGAACACTCCTAGACCTCGAATTTCGAAAAAGCTCGACGTCGATCATAGCCTGAACGTTAGACATTTTAAGCAAGATTCATCCGCTCTTGGGTCAGAACATATTGTCACTCAATCCCATCAGTCGTTCTTGGCTGTTTTTTATGGCCGACTTCTGGCTCTATGCCATCCGGTACGACTCAATATAATATCTGTGCCCGAGCTCATCGGGTAGAGGGATTTCTTTGTCGGACTTCCCCTCTGGCCCCTGTGGGCCCAGGCGTGGCTGTGTTTCCGGTGTTTGTTGTCATCTCATGCTAAGTGTTTCGCTTGTCACCTAAAACGGTGATTCTCGGATGGACGTCCAGCCTTTCCTGAAACGTTCCGGGAGAACTGGTCATTATTTTCGTGTGCCCGGTGTCGTTCTCAGTGCTCCTCGCCGAAGTGGACGTGTCCGGGAAACATCAAGAACGGGGGCATATCTTTCAACCTGTTGCTGGATATTATTCCGAACCTTGAATCTTAGTTGAAACAAATTCTAGAGCTGACGCTCTGTCATAGCTATCAATGACTCGAATTGTTCCGGTCCTCGGATCCTCGCCGACCTCTTTTTTTGCTTCGTCATTATGGGGCGCCAGTGTCCAGACAGCATTGGCGTTATGTTCGAGGGGACTTAGACTGGCATTATCGGATGATTTGATTGCGTTGGATTCTCTCCCTTCCAAGTCGGATTGTCGATCACTCAAGCCTCTGCAAGGCCGTTCCTTGGGTCGCGTGCACTGTTTCAAGAAACGAGCAGGTCACGACTTGCTAAATTCCCTCGTACCTCCGCAAAAACTTCGTATCGCACAGGACCGCATTAACTTCTTCCCACAAAAAGGCTCTAGACCAATGCTACGTCGACCGATCCCAGACGCATATTTCCGAACCGAGCCTGAGTCGACAATCTACTCTCAAGCCCAATTGACTTCCTGTCTGAACTCATCCTTGACGCAATGCTGGTGATTCTCATCCTTATCTTCAGGTGCCCGCCGTCTCTCTTCTCCGGGACGTCGCCGCCGGACTCTCCAAATGGAGCATAGATCGTCGTGTTGGATGCACTTGCTGTCAAAAGTCGGTCATGAAGGAAGGAGGGGTTAACGGGCTATCTACTCATGATGAAAGCCCTTAGGATTCTGGGGTCCTTCAAGGTGTTAACTCACATGACTGTATCAACAAGTAGGATGGGTATAATCCTGAAGAACGAAGAAGCATTTGTGAGTGCGCCCTTGATGCGCGCTCAGGCTCGTAAATAGCTTGTGAAAAATTGCGGCATGTAGATTCAGGTTTTCAGGATATTCAGCTGTCTTAGCGATGAATTCAGACCCACGATCCTGGGCCTTGAGAATCACACTGCGTTCAAGTCAAGGATGCATGCTGGCAACGAAAATAATCGCGAGTATATTCGAGAAGGCAACTCCGTTGCGGAGTTCGGAAAAGACCTTCACTGAACGCGTCACGCATCCTTGGGATTGAGGTTGAACGACTACGAAACTGTCCGACTCGTGTCTAGACTTGCTCTGAGGCTTTCTTTATCTGTCTGTCAACGAAGTCCCACTTTCTCTCCCATCATTTTACGTTCCTGGACTGAGAGGCGACTGAAGAACCATGTCAGAAGTGAAGAAACAGGAACGCGATTATACTCCCGAAGTCGATGCTCTGCTGCCCGATGCAATTGCATTAGCGGATGTTAGTCTGCCACATACGACGATGTCTCCGGGAAGTGTTGCTGATCTTTTGTTCCCGACAGAGCGGGAAGGTGCCAGAAGCAATCGATACGCTGTTAGCCTTGGAGAAACAAACTCGCAATGTATGTTGTCTAGCGAGTATAGAGCACAATTTTCGGTATTAACTGAAGTGATCTACCAGGCCTCCGACGTTAAATCGACGACACGGCTAGCTACGACCATCATGGACATTGCGCACAAGGCGCAAGACTGGGATCTGGTCGTCTCTTCATTGTCATTATTGGCAAAGAAACACGGTCAACTCAAGGCCACTATCCAAGCTATCGTTGAACAGGCTGTTTCATGGTTAGATGAGATCAAAGAGAAGGCTGGACTCGAGGCTTGGTTCAACACCGCTGAAGGAGTACGGACCGTTTCCGAGGGCAGGATATTCCTTGAACGGGAAAGGGCCAGAGTCACGCTGATGCTCGCTCATTATCACGAAAAGAAGGCAGAGACAGAGGGCTTGCCTTCCCTGGAGACCGCTTCTGAGATGCTGAGTGAGATGCAGGTGGAGACTTACTCGAGTATGGAACGGAAGGAAAAGACGCAGTTCATCCTGGAGCAAATGCGACTGTTGATGCGCGTTGCGGAGGCCAAGGATGAGCAAGCTGGAACAGATGGTAAAGGCGAGGGCGGCGGCGAAGCAGAGTGGGTGAAAGTGCGGATTAGTGGCCGAAAAGTCAACGAGGCGTTCCTCACCGAGAAGGAAAATGAAGTAAGTCTTTTATTCAAGCTCGCTTCTTGTGAAAAATAACAGATGCATTATGATTCAGGAGCTCAAACTGAAATACTACGAACTGATGATCAAATACGGTCTCCATACCGAAGCCTATCTCGACGTTGCCAAATACTGGTACAAGGTTTGGGAGACTCCGTCAATCAAATCGGATGAGGGAGAAAACGGGAAGGGCTGGCTGGCGCTGGTTCATATCGCCTGTTTTGTGATTGTGGCCCCACATAACAATGAGCAATCTGACATGCTCAATCGCCTGTTTGTGGATCCGGCGCTGAAGAAATTGGAATCGCTCTAGTAAGTGATGGTTCTGCGTGAGAAAGGCTCAGCTTATGACATGGATTTTAGCTTGTTAGTCAAGTGCTTTACGACCAAAGAGTTGTCGCGATGGCCAGGAGTGGAAAGTCTGTATGGTGCGATGCTCGAGAAGACTGATGTGTTCACCCGCGAGACTCCTGGTGGCAGGAAGCGGTACGAGGACCTTCACACCCGCGTCATTGAGCACGTGAGTCGTTCCGCATCCGATCCCGAGTTGGGCCTGATAGCTTCTGGACCAGAATATCCGTGTGATCGCGCGTTACTATACACGCATGACACTTGCGAGACTGACCTCGTTGCTGGACCTGTCGGTTGAAAAGACCGAGGAGACGCTTTCTCGCCTGGTGGTGGCCGGGACCGTGTATGCACGGATAGACCGACCGGCAGGGATTATCGACTTCAAGGCGAAGCGAGGGGTTGAGGATGTGATGAACGAGTGGAGTACGGACATGCAGAAGCTGCTTGGATTGGTGGAGAAGAGCTGGATGGGGATGAATGCAGCGATGGCTGCCCAGGCAAGGGTTTAGGGGGCTCGATAACGATATCGGGAGGTCGCGGAAAGGGGAAAAATTAAACCCCAAAAGAGGAAAGAGGGAAGCGAGGACAAATAGAGAGAAAATGATAAATATATTGATTTAATGCTATCGAGCTGATTAGCGAGAGCTATCGAGACCTGTAAATGGTATTTATCAAATCAAAACCCTTGATCTCCTTCCATACATGGTGTTTTCCTCGGCGCGAGCCTCGACAGGACACGGCAGCTGTTATGTCCGAGAGCTCCGAAAATCCGGCTTGCTCGGGCGCTTCCGGCGCC
>KV419400.1:278713-429172 GCA_001630475.1 Sistotremastrum niveocremeum HHB9708
TGATTTGATATAAGGCGACTCTTGTACCTGTTCAAAAAGACTATGGACAATTATCAAGCTCCCAAACATCAATCCTGCAACCTCAATTGCGAAACCCGGCTCCCAAGTTTGTCGCCCGAGAAGCCCGAAGCGGAGTTTAAAGCCTCTTTTGGTGTTTTCTCGATAACAATAGACGCCGCTTACTGTTTCCGGTGATATTCATGGGTCGGGGTTTCAAATTTACATCATGATTGCGGGATCTCTGAGTAAATACCGTATATGGTCGTCGGCACGCTCGGCATCGCCTCGATAGCTTATCGAACCTCCCGGCTCCGTTAACGACCCGTTTAGGGGACATTCTCAGCCACTTCCTTTTCGAGTAAGAATTATGAAAGATCTTGCTTCCAAGGACCCCAGGGATATCTCCGGCGGACCTTGAATCGCTCTCCGGCTGAGGCACTAATCTGCGGAGTTTGAACCCAAATTTGGGCGCAACATCTCGCCGTCGTCATATATCAATACTATGCTCACTTCCGCCTCCTCTCCATCCGCCCATCCATCCAGCTCTTTGCTCACCACCACACACAATGTCCTTCCCCCTCCGTCACTGCCACCTCCCATCCCCGCTCCAGCAGTCCGTGTGGCCCTCGCCCCCAGCCTCCGACGACGAAGACTCCCAGTCGTCCGGCTCAGCTAGCTCGAAAGCGAAACGCGACCGAGCTCTTTGGGCTAACAGAGATCGTCGGACTTCTCTTTCCAGTTATGCTTGCCCACCGACGCCAAGCGTTGATGTGTACGTGCCTCTCCCTCGACGCGTCCGTTCACCAGACTGATCAATGTCCAGATACACCCAGCTCTGCTTCTGTCGACCCGCATCTTCTCGCCTATCTCGCGCGTCTGAGACTAGTGCATTGAGCTTGGCCTGGGCAATCATTCGCCTCCGTCATCCGATTCTGGCATCTATTTGTCTCATTGACTCGTATGGTGCTAGTTCGTTTGCGTATGATCTTCCCAAGGACATCGATGCCGCAGTTGCCGACGCCGAGGGCAGCACCGAGTTAAAACACTTTGGTCACGCAAGTGGTATGCGACCTTCTGAAGAGCTCGAAGATGCATACAAGAGTGGAATCTGCAAAGTCTCTCGCTCTCACCTCTCTCACCTCCTCGTTTCCACGTCGCATGGATCCGGATCTCCCGGTGTTCAATCCATCTCTCCCCCTTCTACTCCCTCATCAGGCTCTCCTCCTCGCCTCTTTTCTCCGGCGAACCAGAGTCCTGCCATGACAGAATACAATCTTCTCCTTTGCACTCCCCATTACGTTTCGACGCCGATGGCCCTGTCGTCGATTCTTTCTGAGCTTGCGGCTCTTCTCAGTGATCCGTCCGCGACCGAATACACCCTCCGACAGACCCTCGCAAAGGAATTGAATGCCAAAACACTTGCCCGCCAACAGCGAACATCGCCGTTGAAGAGCGCGACTTATTCTCCTTCTCCCGCTCTTCCCGAATTCAAAATACGGATGCCGACGGAGGTTCGAGGTCGTCGTCCAGCTCTCCCCGTGGCTGCGACTACGCAGCCGCAACGTGCTTGAAGACACCGACGTCCCATGTTCCCCGCCACCCTTTTCTTGGCCGTGCGTATCGGATCTGTCTTCGGATCCCAAAAGCGGAGCTACGACCCCATCTCCGAATCTCAGCTATGCTTCTCACCCCTCTTCGCAAAGATCCGCGCCGTACCACTCCCTCGGTTCGACAGACCTATATGGAGGAACCCCATGACACCAACTTACAAAGCTCGCGCTTCGCGACGATTATCGCGTCAGGCTCGAGACCGTCACATCTTGAGACTCGAGCATCTTGCCCGATTCAGTCTCTCGTATCTCGCCCTGTCTTTGGTTAGATGGTTGCATCACTTGCGCGCAAGCAACCCTATCAGCGCATTTGATCGACTCGTCGTATAACACAGGGGGTTGCCTCTTCTCGCTTCTTGTTCTCATGTACACTGCGCCCATGCATCGTTGTAATACTGACTCCTCTGATATCTTGCATTGATTCATTGTACTGTATCCCGCACTCCTATTATTGTAATCATCATATACTTGCATGTTCCTCTCTCAATGTTCGATTGATCAGTCTCGTTAAGTCACTGCATCAATTTTGTTGATCACCAGGATCAATGATCAAACGACGTCTGTTGTCGTGAGGTTTCACTCTGATACGACTGTTGCGCACTGGGAAACTAGGAGCAACAGTGAACGGAATTCCCATCGTAGGTCTTGCAATCACTCGATAGAAACGGTGCAAAGATTCGCCGAAGCAGAGCTAACGCTAACTGCAGATTAGGGCAAAAATCGAGAGGTACTTTCGAAAATTCTGGAAGCTTAAATGAATTCAGTAGAATGCAAGATTCGAGATTAGAACAATGGCGTAGGCCGCGGGTCGATCGCTTCCGACATCTACCCTAGATAAACATCGCGCGGCAAGTGTATTGCTATCGAAGAAAGCTTGCCTGCGGAGTGCCCTACCCGAAGCCACAATCAATTGTGCACGATCACCTGCCAGGCCCCGCAATATGCAGGATCGCCCTTTGGTCCTGTTGCTACAGTCAGAGCCGATTATACAGTCGCATGGAAAACGAGCTCACGCGACCGAGTCCTCCGGCCCCCCTGGGGAGTAGCTCCTCTCACTTCGAATATATCTTCAGGAGCGCGCTAGGAGCCCATGATCCGTCATGTAGAGAAATTTCTCAGGTCTGCTTCGTCAGCCTGGTGTAGCCAGTGGGCCATTGTGCCGTTATTGTGGTGTGAGGCACAGGAGATCAACAGCACCGGATTATTGTTGCATTTTGACACAGGACTCAGGTTCCACAATAGCGCCCCCTGTCGTCCAATGACATGAGGTCATGCCGCTTCCGAGAACTTCTGCGATCGTATTTTACGGGCCTGAACGCTTGAAAGCCCCCGTGCCGATTTAGCGAAGCTGGTCAAGAGAGCCTACAATCGTTTATCCAGAACTTCAGAGGAATGCATTGAATAGAGTGAAGGAAAGACCCGGGATAATACAGTCTATTTGCGCTTAATTGCGAACGTTGCGTTTAAACTGTGAGGCCGAGCAGAGTATATCATCGCCAGAGCAGTTTCGTGATCTTCGGCGGAGGAAAGCACGATATCACGAAGCAGAGAATGGAGCGACCAATCGAGGGAGCGCAACGGCCTGTGTCGACTTTACACGGAAGGAAAGATCGAGGGTGGAGACATAAACATGCTGAGCTGGACGTATTGGGAATGACGTTCAGACCCATCGTGCGGAGGACGAAGCTCACATACCAACTTCCAATGAGCTTCGAGAGTGAATGGTGCAATCCGTCTTCTGAAGTCGAGGGGCAATGATGCATTTGCCTCAATAAGAAATCACGCACGAGCGCGGATAATTATGGTGGGAGAATATAGGCCAACTTCCCACTCTGACGAGCAAGAACATCCCATGATAGCGGGAAGAACCACTCGAAAGTCTCTTCTCGGTGAGAGCGTCACTTCGAAGCTTGAAGGGGCGATCCCGCATGCAGGGGAGAAGAAAAATGTGCGACTGTCTTTCCTTTTAGCAGTGATAACGTGACGCAGTGAGGATTGGGATAGGAAGGTACTCACCCAGTCAACGGATCAGTTCACAGGCACTGACAGGATGAAGTCTAGATTAATGAATTGAACTTCAGGGCCAACAGTAACCCTTGAATACACGCTCGAGCATCTCGAAACTGAACCTGGCAATGATAACGGTCAGATGATCAGATTTTCGGGTGTTGGAGGTCGTAATCAGCCCTATGATCCGATAGCCTGCGTTCTTCAGCAATTCATTCAGAGATTGTTCTTGCTCGGATGAGTCGAGGTTATCTGCCGAGCCATCATAGAAGACCAGCGTCCGGTAGACTGCCCGAAGACGAAGTACGGTTCACTGTGAAATAGTCTTCATCTATAGCTGCAAGACCTATTGCATGAGACTCGGCCTCGGCAGCCCACGGGCTGGCAGGAAGACATCTTGTGCAGACCAGACCGAAACCAGAGTGACACCTTGCCAATTGGAGATAGAACCGGCCACCATACTCTCTAAGTAGTACGAGAGTAGGCGTGCTAAGGCTTATGAAGCTCAAGAGACCCACTGGGCCAAGAATGTATGGTTGGATTGACTTTGAGCGTCAAGAATCGTGAGTGATCATGGTCAGCCGACTTGTCATGATCATGGAGCAACAAATCAGAATACGGTTTAGTATGTCTGTAACATCCTCCATGAGGCGAGCCAAGGTCATAAGTTTCCATTCTCAAATATATAAAAATCAAACAGCTTACGAAATGGATGTGCTCGTGCCCAGTGAAGAGATCAAAGACAGAGTGATCGCAGGCTCATGAATTGAACTTGCAGTGAAGCGCCAGCAATCCGGAATCCGCTCCGATTATCACTTCAGATATACTGACGGCCTGCAACGTAGCAGCGTTAAGACATCTGTGGCATGCCATAAGAGATGTGCAAGATCTCGCGGAGGGCTACACCGCTTCACTTATTTAGGAAACCTCTGGGGTCTATTAACTTACGACACCAATCGTCGACCTCCAATGGGATCGGTTTAGAATTCGGTCAAGGTCCAAGACGGACGATTAAAAACTTTTCGTGGCAATGGCTACGGGACTCTTGTCAATGTCCTCGATGCGTTCATCCTTCCACCAGACAAAAACTTCACAAGTCTAGCGACTTCAACGCTAAGATCGAGCCCATTTCAAAGGACCGCCGACTCTACGAACTGTCTGCCACAGATCTGAAAGTCGTCTGGCCATCGTCAGATGCTTCATCCCCTCCTCACGAGTCCTCCTACCCACTCTCATGGCTGCATGAGCACAGCACGTTCTCAAAGACGCCAGGGTACCGCATGCTTCCCAGCCCTAAATCATGGGATAAGGCGAAACTATCGTCCAGCCCTGGCCTGTGGGTTCCATACTCCCAGCTGAGATCGAGTCAGGAGATCGCTCTGAGCTCTCTAGAACACCTGCTTGTGTATGGGATTCTTTTCATTTCGGGCGTTCCCAATTCCGAGACGGCCGATGCAACCTGCGAGCTCAGACGACTTGCGCAGGTGTTTGGCAACCTCAGGCATACTTTCTACGGAGATACGTGGGACGTCAAAAGCGTCAAAGAGAGCCGTAATATTGCCTATACTAATCTCAACCTAGACTTCCATGCCGATTTACTGTAAGCACTCATTGTCTTCCATTTCGCAGTACACTGCATTTGTCTGACATATTTGTATCTCCAGTTATTTTCATGACCCTCCGAAATATCAAATGCTTCACTCTCTACGAAATCGCGTGAAGGGAGGCCTCTCGGCTTTTGTCGACGGCTTTCATGCATCCCATCGCTTACGCGAAAGCTCTCCCGACATGTTCGCCACATTGACGACCACTCCTGTTCACTTCCACTACGACAACGATGGTCACTATCATTACAACTGCCACCCCACCATAGAACTAGAACAGGACGAGGTGCGACAGATCAATTACTCGCCGCCTTTCCAAGCCCCACTTATGCCGAATACCCCTGTCAAATTTTACGACGCGTTGCGTCGATTCTCGGATCTACTATCGGACGACTCCGTCATCTTTAAACGCAAGATGAGCGAAGGAGAGGCCGTTATTTTTGACAACCGTCGGGTTCTTCATGCGAGGACGTCGTATGAAGAGATCCAGGATGAAACGTCGACCGAGGCGAGCCGATGGCTCAAAGGATGCTACGTGGAGGGTGACGCTGTATGGGATCGATACCGTATACTCAATCGTGAGTGTCATTATCCCGATGACTATACCGATCTCATAAATGCCTGAGCAGGGCGCTTGAATTCAGACGCCGGCGAGCGTGTCTTGGAGGGATGATGCACTCCGACTCCTAAACGACAGTCGTATTATCGTCCGCAATACAGACAACAGATCAGTCTCCCTCGAGTTCATGATGCCCTGGGCTATCGTCAAAAGGAAAACGGGCGTCCGCCCCTCGACGGAACGACGCAGTTATGAACATACCAACGGATGAAAGCTCGAGTTCGCTCTGGGTCTCGTCGCCATTACCCAAAGCAGCCGATCGCACACAAGTGATATTCGGCACGGACCTTTATTCAACTATTCATCGATGACCTTGGCAATGACTCTACGGATGCGCACTCATTCTTTGAGTCATCAGGACCGATCCGCGGCATATTACATATGACGACTACTCTATGAATTGGTCGCATTCGGCATAACCAGCGTAACCAAAAATTCGAATGGCACTTCGTGAATTTTCGCTTCTTTGCGTCACGCCATTCGGGAAGCTCTGGCAGTCCGAATTAATTCAGCTTGCATGCTTCCGCCTCATTTTGCACCACGGTCACCGTACCTATGGAGGTGCTGAGAGAGATACTGCTTCACTCGCATCATGACGTCTGGCATTGCCCACTTATGAATCGCGCCGGTACCCTGAATGAGATAAGATAAGATCGATAAGATCTTACGCTTTACGATCGGCGACAGTGCTATGAAAGTACGCACTCACAAATGATATTAGTCTAGTCTAGTCACTACTAGTAGCCCGGAATCTACTAGCATATATATGCTCTTTTGCTCGATAATGAAAGAGTGTCGGGTCTCGGGAGTTTGCGTCCAGCTTCACCTTGTTCATTCACCCATACCTATACTGTACATCTCGTTCTTTAATCAACCGTCATTCTTACATCACTATGCCTACTTCTTCTGAAGCTTTAATCAAGAAGCGAAAGGTACAAGCATAGCAGCGATCGTGGCGGTGTTACTAACAATTGGCTGAACAGGGTCAGGAAACCACGAAAGCGAGCGCGCCATCCCGAACCAGGAGTCGAACTAATGGGACGGGCGTACCAGAGCCTTCTTATCTAGCTCCACGTGTCTTCGCACCTCCTCTAACGAGAACGCGGAAAGCACTGGCACAAGTCAAACCGGTCGTCCATACCACCCACGTCCCCAGCGTTGTTGGGCTCACTGTCACCGAGACAAGACCACACGAGCATGTGGAAAACCACGGGCCCCCTCAGAAGGTAAGTTGCCATTGATGTGCTCGCTCTTACGGACTCCATCTCATGACATGTGTAGCGCCTGAAGAAATCCCCCCCTCCAACAGCCCCTCCAACCCCTCCAGCGCCCCTCCACTTCTCACATACAGATGAATGGGATGTGCTACGTACCTGTGATTTTGAATTCACATCGTGCTTGGATCCCGGCATGAAGTACATCCCCGGTGCTGCCTGCGCAACGGATCATTGTCTGTATGCGCCTCTGAGGCTCGCTGAAGCTGGACCAGCAGAATTTATGAAGACGATGATGGCTGAACCAGCTCGCCTGGAGACACCGAGGGTGGCAATGGGTGTCACGCCCTCCGTCATGAACGCACCTATTCGGAAGAAAAGGACTGGCATGGAGGCGGATTTGATAGGCCAGGATGATTTTAGTCCCTTGGGACAAAAGCACAAGGACTCTCGATACGGGGCACGGTACGCCATCCCTGAGGTTGAGGACTTGAGTACCATAAATCCTTTTATTGTAAGCTTACACCCTGTTTTAAGTCAAATGATGGCATAAAGCTGACATTACTGTATCGCAGCCCGTATTCAACCTGGCTCGTACATAGTTTTTCCTGGCACTGGGGATCGTACGGTCATCCTTTTTGCGTCTGTGGGTACTTTGCCATTCCCGTTTCTGGTCGCTCGATCCCTCTCGTTGCTCAAATCTGTGATAGCTTTCTGCATATAGTAGCTTCATTCATTTATTATCTACTCTCTTTAAGCTGTTCCTCCATGTACTGTTTTCATTGCTTTCATGCTTTCCCTATTACACCTCGATTTCTCCTATCCAGCCTGCTGCCTGAATACAACACATGATGTTTGATTCTGTGTAAGTGACGCCGTGCGATAAGATTACGTTTCGAAAGAAGAAGAGGACCGTGTTTTCTTGAACATGTCATCGTTGCAATTCGAGACGCAGCACAACATTGCGTTTATGCTCGAGCTCACGAAGGTCGTCGACGGGGACCCGGCTTCCCGGCATGATGTACTTGATATCGACCGCGTGGAGACTAGGTAAACCGTCCACCAGGAGAGCATAGGCAGCCCGGCCCACATACCCCGCAAGCTCGACCGTTTCGATTTGCGGATACGCAATGAAGACGTCCTTGAAAACCATGTATTGGTCCAAAGCCACCAGAGCAGGCTCGTTGCTTGCCCGGAATCGAGTGTGGTCAATCTTGTTGAGGATGGCGACATGAGGAGGTGCCATGGTCAATAGTACGGAGGAAATCGAAGCGATCATATTGACAACGGCGTTATGAATCTGGAATCTTGGAAGAGATTGCAATTTGTGTACATCGTGCCAGTCAGTAGTCTGGCGGATGCTTGGAGTGCCGTTCGTCTCGATGATGAGTGAATTCGGATACAGTTCCACAGACAGACGAGTCGGACTGACGAGGAGTCCATTCGCGGGGGCCAAATGCTCCGCTAATACTGTCGGAAGAAATGGCAAGAGTGCGACTGACTCATGAATAGCGAGTGCAACAAGAGCGGGTAGCTTGATCGTCGACATCAAACGGCGCACCGAGACAGACTTCATGTTCTTTACGTCGAAGTGATGACAAGAGGGAAAGACTACTGTATGTGGCTCCTGGGGGGAAGGCACATCGGTGGCATTCCCAGTCCCGATCAAAGTTATGTTTTTGAGGTGAGGGGTTCGCTGAAGGACGGAAAGACTTCTTCGGCAATTGGTCTGACAGACTCTTAGGGTCAATGTCGAGAGAGCGAGAAATGGTGAGACGTCCCATGTCCTGCAGGTATCGAGGTATGCTGTTTCGAGTTTCGGAGCGGTGCTTGAGAAGAGGTCCCAGGAGACTGGAATCTGGTAAAGGCGGAGTCGAAAGGACTGCAGGTTGGGAGCAGGCGCCTCCAGGGCTTCAGAAAGGGCTTCGGCATCGTCTGCGCTTCGTATGTGTAGATCCATGTGCGTGAAAGTTCCCATGTTTGTTTGCAAGAAGAAGGCCCAGTTTTGGATGTTTATGTCTGCTGTGGCCGCGTCGACGGATTGGTAGGTATCCAGGTAAAGGCAGATGTTCGACCGTTTGGCACGCTCAAAGTATTCCGTGACAGCTGAATAGGGCCACTGAAGGTATATGGTGCTCCATATCTCCGCGTTGGCAAGCGCGACGGCACGAGTTTGTCTGTTACTGAACGAATCGAAATGGTATCAGTGAAGCACGAATGTCGAGGGGGGCTATGAGCCTTACATCAAAGCTAGCCGAGCTGTGTATTTCAATCTCTTCTTAGGCCCTTGCATGACGTCTATATCTAGAAGAGCGTCTTTGAGTATGCGGCTCAGAAGTTCGACGGGAATAGCGCTGAGAGGCATTTGCAGAACCGTAAATTTGAGACAGTGGCGGGTTCGTCAGGAGAAAGGTATGAGATGCGTTGTTGGTTTGAGTGTCGTCTACCTAACACCAAAGATGCTGGACGGGCAACCAGTCTTGGAAATGACTGAAGCTGTGCCACGGTCTTGCACTGGTTCAACTGGTTGATGCCTGAAGAACGGAGCGGACATCGGATCATACTCATGTTTCTGGCCGATATTATTACAGTAATAATCCTGCCGCAAAGACTTCACTCAGACTACTAATACTGACCACCAATATAGGATCAGCAAAGGTGTGAAGTTACAATGTTGTGGCGAAATCAAGATGAGTTGAAATCGTTTCACATCATAGCTTGTCGCAACATGTCCGTCGCAAAAAAAAATGTCCTGTACTGTATTCAAGTTGTAATCATAGACTACCGTTTTGCCATTTGCTACGACCGCCACCGTGACCGTGCTGAGTCGCGACATTTATCAGGATGCTCATTGGAGATGCGACTGTCTGTGCGCTGTGTGCTCTGTTACCTGCGAACAAACAGTCAGGCTTGTGTCAGCAGTTTTCTGGCAGTTGATTAGAGATTTAACATTGTACTTACCTGCAGTGAGGACTCGGACTTCCGAAGAAATTCCGTCGCATTCATGGACGCGGATCTCATGGACTGCGATACGGCATCAAAGACTGATCCGCTCACGAGACTGAATTTATACCTGAGACATCAGAGGCTTCGGTTACAGTGTCAGTGATAGCTGTCCTACGACGCTTTCAGGATGAGGGGCGTCGGAGAGCGCTGGATGATCGGGTGGTCCGGAGAAGAAGGCACAAGGGTTGAAAACTGTATCTGGGGACAGACTGAGAGTTATACAAAAGCAAAAGGAGACAAAGTACCTTCTGTGTATGAGAAGGCGTGCGTCAAAGGGAGAACATATCAACCAGTCTCAGTCTGATACCTGTGGCATCCAAAGGGTTTCTGGGTCAAGACGGTGCTCCGAGAAGCATGGAATGAGTCGCGCTGATCTGGTCGCATTTTCCTCAGCGAAGGTCGGAAGGTCGTTATCCGCGATAGCGGAAGACCATGACGCGAACAAGGCCGACTTGAGACAGCAATGTCATGGCGGGCAGCCTTGCGGTCAGAGATCAAACTCTACCGCGAAATCTTGAAGACGGCCGTGATTCTGGCGGCTGCTGGCATGATGAGCGGGATGATGTGGATGGACTAATCAGAGCTCACCATCCTCGTTCGAGGATCGACTTGAATACGCAGAGACGGCGCAAAGGGCGCGAAGGAGTGAACTGAGAGAGAGCAGAGTCCCTCCCTCAGGAGAGTCCCGAGACGAACGAGGCAGTGGGCCCGGGCCCAACCTCGCTCGTGACTCGACATCTTGCAGCTCGGTGCCTACGGCACGTCGCAATCGAACCTGGCCTCCGATTAAGCTCTCCAACTAGTCGCAGACCGCAAAAGCCGCAGGCGCGAAATGCTGCATCTTGTGTCCTGGTAAATCACCAGTAGCGTAAGTGGATTCTGTCCGAAGACGATGAGCCCTCCTCAGCACCCGGAGGCCTGAGGAGGTGGGAGACGAAGTGGGAATGGGGATTTCCGACAGTGCATCCGTTATGTTATAGGCATCTGGCTTGTTGTTTCTTCTCACGACCTGATGACTGCGCTGCTTAGTCTGTGTTGTCATCTGCTGAGTGATGTGGTCCAGCTTCAAGAGGAGCAGAGCGAGGTTGACAGTCAGCACAAAGGTCGTATAGCAATTTAGTCGAGTAAGCCCATTCTTGGAGAACAATACACAGAGACAGGTTTTCGGACAGTTCACAGCTATAGAAAGCCGTTGCCATGTTTCCATAATCAATTCATAAACAAGCAAGAACAGCAACAAAACAGAACAAGCAAGCGCGCAGCAACGGCTGGAGCGGTACCACAAACAAAACCAGACGACTGAGCCCAAAGAGGCAAAAGAACAAACTGACCGAAAAAGCCGAAACCCCCCCGTCAACCACAACTAAAACACCCACCAAAAAAAAAACCGAACACTGTGAAGGACAGGCTAAATCCATGATGAATTGATTATGGAAACATGGCAACGGCTTTCTATAGCTGTGAACTGTCCGAAAACCTGTCTCTGTGTATTGTTCTCCAAGAATGGGCTTACTCGACTAAATTGCTATACGACCTTTGTGCTGACTGTCAACCTCGCTCTGCTCCTCTTGAAGCTGGACCACATCACTCAGCAGATGACAACACAGACTAAGCAGCGCAGTCATCAGGTCGTGAGAAGAAACAACAAGCCAGATGCCTATAACATAACGGATGCACTGTCGGAAATCCCCATTCCCACTTCGTCTCCCACCTCCTCAGGCCTCCGGGTGCTGAGGAGGGCTCATCGTCTTCGGACAGAATCCACTTACGCTACTGGTGATTTACCAGGACACAAGATGCAGCATTTCGCGCCTGCGGCTTTTGCGGTCTGCGACTAGTTGGAGAGCTTAATCGGAGGCCAGGTTCGATTGCGACGTGCCGTAGGCACCGAGCTGCAAGATGTCGAGTCACGAGCGAGGTTGGGCCCGGGCCCACTGCCTCGTTCGTCTCGGGACTCTCCTGAGGGAGGGACTCTGCTCTCTCTCAGTTCACTTCTTCGCGCCCTTTGCGCCGTCTCTGCGTCTTCAAGTCGATCCTCAAACGAGGATGGTGAGCTCCGATTAATCCACCCATATCATCCCGCTCATCATGTCAGCCGCCAGCAGCACTTTTGATATAGTCCTGCCTAACAACTATTGTCAAGATCTCTCTCTCTCATCGCAAGGCGGCCCGCCTCATCTGCGGCGTGATCGTCCACCATCACGGATAACGATTTTTCAACCTCGCCAAAGAAATGCAATCAGGTCCGCGTGACTCATTTCATGCTTCTCTGAGCACTGTCTCAATCCTAGAAACGGTCCAGATGCGAACATGGTGTTCAATATGATGTTCAATGCTGTACAAAGTGTGTTCTATAAGTGGACGCTCAGTGTGAGCTGTTTCTTACACCATCGTTGCAAAGCACTATGACTCAGATTGGCTTTGATTTGCCTGTTCTGAATTTCTCTGCCCTCTCCTTGGAGTGATTTCGACGAGTTTGTTGAGAAGATGGCTGCGCTCCACAGCGCTGATCGCAGCGCAAGCTCGAGACACTCCACGATTGACGCCATCAATTCGAACGGCGTGTGGACCGACAGCCTATCAACGATGAGCAAAGCGGACTGATCATAGTATCTATTACTCTGATGGTTCAGACCTCGCATTCCCCGTATTTGAATGGTTCTTTATCATCACATGCGACTCGAGTGAGACAGTCTATAGCGCCGACATATTGAACAAAGACGTCTATTTATAGACTGTGATCGAAAAGTAGAAAGAAATGAAGCGAATTTCCGAACAGTGTTATTTACTGGTGGCCTTATTCTTCTTTCGCGCACTACCCCCTGTTGTGTTGTCCTCGAAATCCCCAGTCTCCAGTGGTCGCTTTGACCCGCCGCTCTCTGTGGCTGTACTAGTCTCCAATATTTTCTCATACAAAGCCGATGTCTCCTTAAACTCGCCGTGCAGTATTGCTTTCTTTTGTTTATCCGTCGGTATGAACTCCCACAAGGTCTTGATCCCGAAAACAAAATAGTTGCGCGCCTCCACGGCTGTCTCGGGTGTCTAGGATGTGTCAATACGGAACAGACCCAAAGCGTGCAAAGCGTGTACGTACCATTACGTGGTAACACGATTTCCAGACTGCATTCGAAATATATCGGCTGACAGTGGAGTGCCACGCCTCACTGAAAGGTTCATCGTCGAAAGAAACACCAGCTTTCCGCAAAGTGTCAAAAATTTTGAGAGCGTAGTCGCAAAGATAATGTCGACTAGAATTTTTGAGGCGCGCATCCTCGAGCATTTGTTTGAGTAATATGCTTAGGGTGTGTGCCTGTCCCGACGTATGGAATACCAGAAGAAGGGCGGCGGCAAATTCTGATGACTGAAATATTGTGAGGGGAGGGGCGCCGCTGTCGGTCGAACGCTTGACGAGTAGAAGCGTACGAAGGGTGCGATGCGTCTGGTTGGTGGTTTTTGAATCTAGAAGGGGGAAAAGCTCCGTAGCGGAGGCGACAACAAGCTTCTCGATCTTGGTGACGGAAGGTGACTGCGCGGCTTCGAGCGCTTTTGGCAACCTGGCAAGGGCGTTAGAGGATGTAGAACAGAAAGGATGATTGATTGACTCAGAGTTGAAAATCTTTACGCCCTCGGCTCCTGACCGAATGAGACATCCGATAAAGTCTTCGACGACCTCTAGAGAGTCATCTTTTGGGGAAAAGATTTCGTCCAACAACGCCCGCGCGCGGTTCGCAAGAAGGGTTCGAAATTCCTTCTTCGAATCAGGTCTCCCGGATGGGGAGTCGATGTATTCTTTCAGCATTGAATAGATCCTGGGTCTAGCAGGATGATTCTTGGGAGAATCTTTCAACCACGAAGAAATGTTGCATTTGTAATCCGGGTCGTCGGGAAACCATTCTTGGCCGAGGGACGTAACGAAAAAGTCGACGTCCGAGAATGGGAGTAATGGGAGTGAGGATCGTGTAGCAGGGGACATTGTTCTGTGATTTGTTTAGCGCGCATATATAGACCAGCACTTGGGCATATGTATGCACTCACGACGGATACTGGGCTTTGTGAATGGGGGGGCAGAAATTGCGAAGAGTGGACCCGTGCTAGTCGTTCAGCCAATGACACAGATGATTTGGTGGCGAGAGCGATGAGAAAGTCACAGAGAGAAGGTTGATGGTGGGGGGAGGAAGGAAGGAGGAAATGGGGGGAGAGGAAACGTCGAAGCTTATATAGTGAAAAAACCTGTCATCGGAAGAACGCGGCTAATTTTGAACGGAGGTGACAGCTCGATGATGGGGGAGAGGTTCCGAAGATCGAGAAGTAATGAGGCCTTGAATTCGACTGTTGAAGGATTGAGAGTCGAGCAAACGCGAGTACCGAACTGAACACCGATCATTGGTCCCGCACGCATCCCTTTGGTCAGGTATTTGTTATATGCATGCCATATAAAACTTGTGCGTGTTCATTGTAGAATATGCTGCCAGCGAAGGAGGATGTCTACAAAATTCGCATTGGCATTCGAGTGCCAGTGCGGGAGGAGGACAGAGAACTCGAACGCGGAAATATCCGGATCGCTGCCAGCGCCTTCCATAAGCGCTAAGCGCTCAGCTCCGACCGCCGTTCTGTCCTGGATATATTATATATGTGCTCCTCTCGATCCATTTTTGTAGAAACAGAGTCGCGACTTTCCTTGCTCTTTCTAGTTCCTATCTGGCTCAATAAATCTCGCACTGTATTCTTTTACTAACGTGCCCATTGATATTATCCCGCTCGTCGTCCCAGCCATCATCGCTGATTTCCTTGACGTTGAAAAGTCACGCAGCGCTGCTTCATGGAAAAATACGGACTCATCTTCCACCTCTTTGCGAGATGTTGCACATTAATCTTCGGTCGCCGAAAACTGTTACCAAAATCAAATTCTGGACGTCGACCAATCTCAGCGCAAAGAGTTTCCGCCTTGACATCGCATGGTCATCATTGTCGTACATGGTCCATGGGCAGAAGTTCTGTAAATCGTGCGCGGGGACTGCTATCATATTGTTTACCGAACGTACTAAATTAGTAATTACTACTATGCTACAGTTGAATCATCTATTATTGAATCCTACACATCTTCGCTGCATTACTTTCTTATACGAGTACACGAGTCTCGGAGTCCCCAGACTTTAGCTAGAGTTCCCGATCGCTTAGAGAGTTCCTGTTTCGCTCGCCGTGGCCAGTATCTTATTATACCAACTCAACGTCTCTTGATACGCTCCAACTCCAATAATGGCTTCCCGCTCCTTCTCTGTGATGAAATCCCACAGAGACTGAACTTGACGAACAAGATCGTCACGAGCGTTCTTGTTTTGCTCGGGCGCCTATGAGAGGTGTGAAAAGAGAACTAAACCAAATGAAAGCAATCGTGGACGTACGTAGGCACATATTTCGAAAGCTGACTGAGACACATAACGACTCACAGCCATACGCCACGCTGTACTGAAGGGTCTCGTGCCACAAGAGATCCCCGCGTCCTGCAAAAGCTGAAAGAGTACTAGAAGATAATCTGACAGGTAAGCAGAAGTGAGCTGCTGAAGCCTTTGATCCTCCAGCATCTCAGCGAACAGCGAATTGAGGACGACCTCCTGCTGAGCGCTGTGGAATGCCGACAGCACGGCGAAAGCGAACTCGGGCGTTTCGAAGACTCTTCGTAGCTGTGGCTGCTGCGCAGCGGGGTTTTGTCGAACCTTGGCAGATAACAGTATTCGCACTGTCTCGAACGTATCGAGAGTCGTCTTGGGGTCAAGACGGGGGAAAAAATCTTTGGCCGCGACAGTTACGAGCTTCTGAATTGCGGGGGCGGACGGCGGATGCGTGTGGTTGTGAGCTTTGATCAACCTGTCTAGGGCATAAGCAGATGTAAAACGGAGGAGATGAACGATTAACTCGGAATTGAACATTTCTACACCTTCTGCACCCGTCCTGCTAATGCACCCAACGAAGTCCTCAGCATCTTCCAAAGAATTGTCTGTCGGCGCAAACAGGTTGTTTACAAGAGATTGAGCGTGCTCGAGTAGAAGGGATCGATAGTGCTCGGCGATGGTAGGTTTACTGGCAGGATTGTCAACATGCCGCTTGATGAATTTGAGAACTTCAGCTCGTAAGGGATTCGACCGAGGCGTTGATTCAAGCCACTTTGAAATATCGCATTGATAACTGGGGTCTTCGGGGTAATGAGTTTGGGCAAGGAAAGCAAAGGGGATCCAGTTGTCCGCTGCCGATATGGATGCGCGGGTAAGGGGCGCCATGGGATCTGGCAAGTCATTAATCCTTGGACAGCATACATAGACGTGGCGCCATAGACCAGCATATGCACTCACGAAAAGGTGTAGTATATGCAACAAAGAAGCGGAAGAGTAACGGAGCGAAAGGGCAACGAGGATGGCAAACGCTGGGCTATTCCCAAGGGCTGATGGCAGTACCAGTGAGACTGGTGGTGACGGCACGGACGAAGGAGGAAATGGGGGGAGAGGAAAGGTCGAGGCTTATATACAGAAAATCCTGTCCTCGGGTGAATGCGGGATTTTTCGAACAGCGATGACATCTCGATGGTGAGAGTTTGACATGCTGGAGATCGAAGAAGAATGAGAGTCCTTCGAATTCGTCTGGTGAAGTATTCATCGTCGAGCACTCGCAAGCATTCGTTGCGCAGGCGCGCGTAGACCAGTGATCTTGCGCAAGGGCCCTTTGATCAAATATATCCTCCCTGTACGCCATATAAGCCGAAGCCAATAGGTTGTAGATCACGCCGTCAGTGAAGGAGGTTGTCAAGAACATTCGCAGCGGGAGGATGGAGAACTTGAACGCGGACGCATCCGGACCCGACTCCCGATCAGGAAACTAGTTTTAGACGCCGAGCTATCCATCGTTGGTCGCCGACATCGACAACGAGCTCGTCATCGACGCCCGACCTCGACTTCGAAGATGGTGCGGCGCATCGCCTGCCAGGTCCACCGCGCAGCATCCCGCCTTCTAGCCGCCAAACTCATCCCAAATGAGCCGTCATGGCTACAGGCTGTCGTCCAGCATCCACCAATCCCTCTTCCCCCTCGCTCGACGCCCTCCCGCACTGGGTACGACACCAGACCGACACCCTCCAGAAAGCTCCGCCAGCCACCCAAGCCACGGCCTGAGGAGATCGTCTATCTCGAAGATAAAGTCAGACGGCAGTTTTTCAGAGATCATCCATTCGAAGCTTTTCGTCCGCGGGACTTGGTTGAAAAGGGAAAGATTCGCGACGAGCATCCTGTTAGAGGGAAAGAATGGGTGCGGCTGAGGCAGCGTGGCATACGACCTTCTTCTGAAGAGTAAGTTCTTTGTCTGTCGTCTTATTCACATTGATTTGACGAAATATTGTTTTGTTTCAGAGCCGTCCGCTTCGTCGTTAATCTGCACGAAAATCATAACATGCCTCTACCACTAGCCTACGAGACAGGCGTGGCACAATTCCAAGCTCTCCGTTCCGAATTCGAGCTCACTCGAGCCTTCGCTGCATACGAAGCAAGAACATACGGCGCACAATTCGGCCTATCTGAGAGTGAACTTCACTTCAAGAAGGAAATTGCGGCGCTGAAGACCTGGCAATACAACGTAGAGACGGACGAAGGGGCGGCGGCGGCAAGAAAGAGATGGAAGGCCATTGCGGACAGTCCAGTTGATCCAGGAACCTGGTCGCAGGGCCAGGACTATGTGCGACTCTGGAAGAACGGCATACGTCCAGAGTACACTGCACTGGTGGCCGCTGAGCCTCCAGCGACCGATGCGACGGCCGACTTCCTTGGTGTCACCAAGAAAAGTACCCCTCAGCCAGAGGCTCAGTCCTAGGACCGCGGATTGCTAGTAATATCTAATGCTGTACTATATCTCGCAACTAATGCATAAATTTCATTTGGAGTCCCAATGTTCGCTCTCCTTCCACAGCCTCTCCATCTTCTTCACCACCTCCGTCATGGGCGGTCGTTCCGTCGGCTCCTCATTCCAACACTGTTTCATCACATCCTGCAAATCAGGATGGACGACAATCCCCGCTGGGATCTTTGGTGTGATCCCACGAGCAATAGCCACGATGACACTCGGCTCATTCTTCTTGTCGTAATAGGGTACTTGATCTGTCATTATCTGCATCCCGAGTTATTCTTGCGGTAGCTGAAGCTAACTGAGTAGGACGTACCTCGATAATCACATTGCCATACGCCCATATATCCGTCCATTCGGTAGGCGAAAACATCTTGTCTTCACTCGTCGCTTCAGCCATTTCACGAGCCATCCACCTTTCACGAGATCGCATGAGCGCTACACGCATATATAAAATTAACGAGATTCGCGTACCGCACTGTCGCCGAAAAAGTTGACGTGGTGAAGCTGACCGAAGCCGCGACTTCATCGATCTTCGACAACCCGAAGTCCGTCAGACATGCTTCTTCCTTGTCGTTGATCAGGACGTTTGGCTAGCGAAAACATTAAAACTCAGTTCTAATGAAAAATGTGCCAAGTAGCTCACCCCTTTCAGATCGCCGTGAATGATCGGGGGCGAAAGAGAATGCACTGCCCATGGTCAGTCAGGCCGACTTAAGAGAAATGGACAAGATTACGGTATTCAAGTCCCCGGGCAACTTCAGTGAGCTAACCTGTGCGTCAGACGACCGCATACAAAGGATTAAATCGGTGGAATCTCACTAATTTCAGCTTAGTTCTGACGGTGGCACGATCTCCTAACGAAGCCAAATAATTTGAAGCGCTTCCCTTCTCATGCCATAAGGAGACCATCGAAGGAAACGTCCCAAAATTGGTGCAGATGCCACAGAGCGTGACGACGTTCGGATGATCCAGGCTCTGCCATACTTTGATCTCGCGGCGCAGACGCTAACAGCGATGATCAACTCGTATACAAGTATGATCGGTTAAAATCGGCGACTTACTCTCTGCAGCTTTCCCTCGTCATCTTTGGACAACCCTAGAGAGTTACGAATGATCTTGATAGCCACCTGATGAAAGAAAGAAGTCAACGTCGATATCAAAGCGCGGCTTCCTAAGCAATACCTTATGCGATCCCGTGCCGTCCTTCCAAATGCCTTGCCAAACATCTGAGAACCCGCCCCAGGCAAATGCCGACGACGAGGTCTTCTCGACTTGACCAGTGAGGTCGTGAAGTCTTTCAGGGTTCCTTCGACGAGTGTAAGAAGCTAGAGACGCCGAAAGGGCTGGTTCGGAGGGAATCGAGGGCTGTATTCTCAGTCAGCCTTTGCATCGATGATTCTTGGGTCCTCTGAAACATGCCTGTCTTGGTGTATATATGATTTTCAAGCATACATCGACCCCTGGCCCTGTTCGATTTCTCCAATTCGTCAGAGGGAACCAGCCTGATGCGTATTCAGCTCAATCGAGATCGGATGAGCAAAGATCAGTCTTACCTTCAACCACATTGTTAGCGAAGACTTGAGTCATGGGTACGGTACCATCGAACCCGAAATATGAGGTAGATCCTTCGTCGTCGTCATTATGAATTGTCTGATTGACATCGATCCCGAGGCTGCGTTCTGAACGGTACTCAGCGAAGCCACAATAGATCCGACGTCGATCATCTCACCTGGTCCCCAGCCTGTAGTCTTGATACCGAACGGAAGCCTCTGATTGATTAAGATGGCTTTATATTCTCCATCGTCCAGAACGTCGCCCGTCTCCGTTTCGATACTACTAGTCCCACGCGCAGTATCTTCCCATTGAACGTTGACCATACAGTTGACTTTGCCTTTCCATTCTGTTTTCTGACGCTGTTACAGGTGTTCAGGTTTATTTCTGTGCGTATTTAGCACAAAAATACGCACCAGCGCAATGACGTTGACCTCGAAATCAGCAATACTCATGGTGAAGGCCAAGAGAGTATTTCAATCAGGATCCAGGGCTTGATGTCGCGCCCAAGAACTACCCAGACGGGCGATTTCAGGACGAGTGATGTAGAATCGAGATCTTGAACGGTCAGCCCTCTTTCAGGGCGCTCTTGTACGGGATCATATCGAAGACACTTCTCCACCGCACTGTGAGCCACATCAGGTCATCGGAGGCTGATAGATGTCGCCACCGAAATAGTAAGATCGTGGAATGATGGCGGCTTCCGCGTCGCGATTCAGCCGTTCCTGGGTCATGCTGATCAACTCAACTTTGATCCCGAATATCCAATAAAAGCAAGTAAATCCAAGTAATATTGCTATGGGTGACATTCTACCAGTTCTCAGATTCGGCCCATAATCTACTCATTTGCTGCGCGATCTCGGTCATGCTGGGCCGTTCACTGGGCTCCCGAATCCAACATCGTTCCATGACATCTTGTAATTCTGGACGAATTGAAACGCCGTCGGGAATTTTGGGCGCTTTGCCACTGGCAATGGAAACCAGGACGCTGGGCTCATTTTTCTTGTCGTAGTATGGGACCTGTCCCGAAATAATCTATGACGAAAATAGTAAGTACTGAGAATGTTCGACTAGCGTTCGGTCGAACCTCAAGAATAACACAGCCGTAGGCCCATATATCTGTCCACACCGTCGGCAGGAAAAAGACATCATCGCTGACAGCCTCGGCCATTTCTCGTGCCATCCACCTGCGCAAACGCGTTAGTATTTTATTATTCATTGAGCTAAGCGAGCATACCTGACGGTGGCTGAAAAGGAAGACGTGCTAAAAGTGGAAGAAGAGGCGACCTCGTCAATCTTGGACAACCCAAAATCGGTCAAGCAAGCCTCCTCAGCATCGTTCACCAAGACGTTCGCGCCTTTCAGGTCTCCGTGAACTATTTGGGGAGAAACCGCGTGTACTATAGAAAAATTAGCATATAGATCACCCAAGGACCGAAACGGGACTCAAACGCACGATATTCAATTCCTCTTGCTACTTCTGTCAGCTAATGCGATAGACATAATTCAGCTAGAAGTTGACGTATATGAGCTCCTACTCACAAGTTTGACTTTGACTCGAAGTGTAGCTCTGTTACCTAGAGACTCTAAATACTTGGCCGCATTCCCTCGCTCATGCCATGCAGACACCATAGATGGGAACGGTCCAAGATCGGTACAAATTCCTGACAACTTGACAACATTGGGATGGTCAAGGCTTTGCCACACTCTGATCTCGCGACGGAGTCGCTGTGAAGGCGTCAGTTTCTAAGCGAGCTGAAGATTATACAACAAACTCTACGCAATTTATCTTCCTCTTCCTTCGGAAGGTTGAGGGAACTATGCAGAATCTTGATAGCAACCTGATGATCCAACACATGAGATGATTTTCGAGATGTGCTCCATGAATGAAGTCTACTGACCTTGCGTGTTCCTTGAGTATCCGTCCATTCTCCGACCCAGACATCGGAAAATCCACCCCAAGCGAAGGCGGTCGAACCAATCTTGACAACCTGTCCTGTCAAGTCTTGCAGTTGCTCGGGGTTTCTACGACCCGAATACGAGGACAGCGTGTTGGAGAGCTGTGGCTCGGGGACTCGTTCAGGCTCAAAGGGTCGACGTCAGTTTATTCGATGGGCTGGAATTATTGTAGCGCACCTGGATTGGAGAAAATACCGCTCTGACACAAATCTCAATTCCGTGCCTTTCTGGATGGAAATCGTTGCTGAGGGGAAACCAGTCTGGCAAAAATAACGCGTGAGTATGATGGGTACAAGCACCTTTGCTGCGACCAACCCTCCACGATGCCACTGTCAAATACCTGGTGCATAGGGGCTTTTCCAACGTAATGTATCGTCTCCTTCGTCCCTTCGTCGTCGTCATAATCGATGGTCTGCATGACTTTCAAATCAAGTTGGCGATCTAGAAGGTTCATCATGGCGTCAGCCCAGCAGTTTCCTATTGCCAGGATCAGAGATACCTCTATTCCAGCGATTCAGCCTGATTGCAAACTTCAGCGTCTTGTTGATTGGAATAGCCTGGCTTCCACTACCATCATCCAAGATGTCGCCGCTTTCGGTGTCGATGTCTCCAACACCGCGAGCAGTATCCTCCCAGCCGACGCTGACGGTGCAATAGAATTTTCCTTTCCATCCCTCATTCTGTCTCTATCGTCCAGGCGCGTGAGGATATAGTTTTACAGCTTTGAACTCCTTTAGCCTCACCACGGCAATCAGGGTGACGTCAAATCTTGCTTCCGTTACGCTCATTCTTGGCTCTGGAAATTTGAGGTTCGTGTACGATGGTGTATGCAATATTCTTTTGCAGAGTTCAAGGGTACCCAGTTATCACATATTAGCAGATGATCGATGAGTGATCGAACTTGAACAGAATTGAACGCAGTTTGAAGATAAGCGCTGGCGGCCCGGGGCTTTTTTGCGAAGTGATGTAAAGAAAGTAAATGTAAAAACACAGATACAACATATGGCCAGCAGGACAATCTATCCACGTAAAAAAAGGCCATTTTCAACCCTTATTCGATATGCAGATGGCGCTGACGAGGTTTCCAAAGTAGACTGTCGTCTGGACAAGGGTCAGGCTATTTGATCAATTAAGGAATCAGAGTCGCAATCTCCCTCGAGTAGAATGGAACGACGGCGCCTGAGCCTTTTCAGGTCCGTGACCAGATCTTTGGCGGTTGTACGCTTATCCGCGTCCACACAGCAGCACTGACTCCTTATTCTACGCAGCTGTGGATGCACTGGGGCGTCATCTGGAAATTGCGGTGCTTGGCCGTCTGCTAGAGCTTTAAAGATAGCAGGTTCCATGCTAATTTTCGAGAAAGGAGGCAGATTCGCTAATATCTTTGAAAGAAACAAATCAATACGTCGTTGATAAATCTGGATTTCTTATGACATGCCTCGATCATAAAGGCCCCATACGACCAGATATCCGCGGAAGAAGTGGGCGTGAAAGATTTGTCTTGGCTCAGGGCGGCAGCATATTCTGGAGCCAACCACCTGGGACGGAAGACTCAGAAATATGTCAGGGCTGGAAACGCGAGAAACCCTTGCCTAGCTGTAAACCCCGGAGATTCAGTGACTGTGATAGAGGCCACTGAAGCTTCGTCTATCCGTATCTTGGATAATCCAAAGTCTATGATCGCGGCTTTCCCATTATCTTGAATGACGATGTTGGCCTGCGAAGTCTAAATTCTTCGTAGTAATTAAGCGATAAGTTTGAACATACCGCCTTGAGATCTCCATGAACGACCGATTTGGAATGCACTGATTCAATCAGCAAAGACTTCGATGAGACAACTTTTAACGCTCACAATACGCAAGACCCTTCGCAGTGTCCAACAGCTGATTTCGGCGCCATCAGCATTCTGCAATGAGAGTCACTTCAGCAACTCACAATCTCGAGCTTCCGAAACAGATCCACCGGATTATTTGGATCATTGGCAAATTGTTTCGCGTTACCCTTTACAAACCACCGAGATATCATGGCAGGAAGAGGGCCGTAATCTTGGGAAATCCCTAGTAGCTGAGCGACATTCGGATGACGCAAAGACTTCCATATATCTATCTCTTTCTGCAGACGCTACGAGCACAATGAGATCCATATGCTTTCAAGTCCGCTACGAAAAGGAATACCTTTCGCACTACACTCAATTTTTCAGATTCTTCAGTCGCTTTATTGAGCCTTATGACTTTGATTGCAACGGCCTGCAGGTTCATTCAGCATTGATAGCGTTGCTATACGAATGCATCATCTCACCAGCTCGGTTGGTTGCCATCTTCCTTGCCATATGTCGGAGAAGCCGCCATTCACTGACGGATATCTATCTTCTACATGAATTTGTCCGGTCAGATCGTTGAGACTCGAAGTCTGTTGAGGTGGTGGTGGTGGTGGACGCGGACGAAGCGTGCAGTTACTTCGCGACGATCCAGGGCTCGACGACGGGGAAGGCAGTGACGTCTCAGAATATAGGGTTGACGGAGGGGACTGATACGAAGAATCCTCTGATTCCAGGTCGTGCTTCACGGCTATGGCTATGCGAATTTTGTACGCATGATCCTCCTTGGAGCTAGCTTGTGGCCTAGCACCATTAGAGAGCTTCAGAGTATACCATCCTGCTCACTCGATTAGCGAACGTATGTGACATGATGAGCATGGGATAAATACTAGGTTGTGAAGACTTCTTTACTTGATAGACCCGTTTCAAGCCAATCTTCCCTTCGAATACAAATATCTCAGACTGATGAGTATTAGTCACTCGCATTAGCAGCTCCTCATCTGACAACATCAATCCAGAACCCAATCATTAGCTTATCTGAAGGACTCACCACGCCATGCTGATTCCGATAGTCGTATTGCGCCTTTGACTTCTGTGAGGATTTGATATTGTTGGTCTTTTCCTCGCTGCAGTCTCGAAGAACCGACGACTATCTTCGGCAGTTCGCAGCAAACGTCCTTGAATGGATCATGTATAACACATTTAATATCTCCTAACCAGGGACCATCGTTGCGAGACTAGGTAGTAGGGTTGATGAATACTTCACGAGGTGCAAAGGACGCGGCATACCAGACGAGAAATTGTGATATCGAGGTTCCTAGGATTCAAGCGGGAGTCGAGCTTGGACAAGGGACTCAGGGACATTTCTCGAAAGCCTTGCTCTGCACTGGCAACGTCAGGAGAAAGGTCAGCTTGAGGCTGAGCATTCTCTCCCAATGAAGGAAGTAATGTCTCAGGTTGTTAACATGAATTTGAATTTACGATATTGATTAGCACAGGAAAGGGTGCGAAACACAACAAAACAAGGCTGAAGGCAATATGTCGCATACTACAAACAAATGGACTACTCATTAGTACAGTCCGAAAACAGCCTTTCCATTTCATTCAGGACTTGCGCCATAGTTGGCCTTTCTTGGGGACTTTGACTCCAGCACTTGTCCATCAGACCTCTGAGTTCTGGTTGGATAACGGTCCCGGGTGGAAGCGGTGGAGGGATGTGCCTCAGGATGGCAACCAAGACAGCAGCGTCATTCTTCTTCTCCCAATAGGGAATTTTTCCTGTGAGTATCTTTACAACAATCAACACAGGGACCAGCGGGAAACAGAGAGAAAACCCAAATACCTCTACTATCAAAGACGCGTAGGACCAGACATCGGTCCAGGCCGTCGGCGACATTATCTCGTCATTACTCGTTGCTTCGGCCATTTCTAGTGCCATCCATCTAAGATGTGACTTATAAGTTCGGAAATATCTAATCAATGGCTCTTACATACCTGACTGTTGCAGCGAAGGTTGTAGTGGTGAAATGCACTGAATTCGAGAGGCCTTCTATCTTTGATAGTCCGAAGTCTGCAAGACGGGCGACTCCGTTCTCGTCTATCAGAATATTGGGCTAGCGGGAGGCCACCATTAATGTTTAAATGATCGTCGATGTTCCCTGCTCACCCCTTTGATATCGCCATGAACTACAGGGGGCCGGCCTTCGTGCACTGCCGAGTTATGTCATGAGAACGACTCTCGAGTTCAAGACACTAGCTTACTCACGATAGTGAAGTCCTCTCGCGACTTCAGTCAACTGGGCATATTCAGTATATGTCACGGAATGAGGAATGATCTAGTGACCAATTTCATTCGAAGCCTCAGAGTCCCACTTTTCCCCAAAGAAGAAATGTATGAAACTATATTGCCGTTTTCATACCACAAGGAAACCATTGCAGGGAAGTCTCCAAAGCCATTGCATATCCCAAGAAGCTCGACGACATTAGGATGGACAAGGCTTTGCCATACTTTGATTTCTCTGCGCAGGCGCTATGAACGGTTAACAAACATCAGCGTGAGAATTGATGCTGGGACAGCTACCCTTGAAATAAGATCTGTCTCGGTGTTGGGAAGTTGTGCAGAAGTCGGGCGAATAACTTTGATAGCGACCTGAGATCCGGGCATTGGTGTCAGCAAGGATATAATAAGATGACACTGAGAAATTGTTCACCTTTCGCGGTCTATCTTTGTCAGTCCAAATGCCGGTCCAAACATCAGCGAATCCGCCTGAAGCTAACGGTCTGTCGCCACGTCGGATTATATGACCAGTCAAGTCATGTAGTGCTTTAGGGTTGCGCCCAAGTTGATAGCCTTGCAGCGCTGGTGGTACTGATGCCAATCCATTGCTCTTGCGCTGTCACCAGAGTCAGGGCTTAAATAGTGTAACACGAAAGGATACTACCTGCTCTTCGGTGCAGACGACCTTGAGGCATAGATCCACCTCCTGATGGGTCCATTCGGCGTTGCCGGAATGTCCCATTGACGGTATAAATGTGAGCGTAGTCCATCCTGCAAGTGATCATAAGTAGCGTAGCGCCAACTTCGGCGGCTCTGTCACCTTCGAACGATCCTTCTCTATAGGCGATATCGAGGGGTATTCTTCCTCTGAAATAGCCCTCGTCTTTGATCAAAAGGTCGTTCTCTTCTCTCATGATCAAGTTCTGAAGCAGAACGTCTAGTTCTTTTCCTAGAGAACATGCATTAGCTAGAAGCAAAGTTTAACCCGAGAGTTAGGCGGATGCTCAAACCTGGACCCCAGTCAACGATGCCAAATGTGCTGTACCGATCAACCAGCAAAAGATAGTCCTCTTGTTCCCGCTCGCCGGCGGCGTGTAAGGGGGTTAGAATATCTTGGGACTCAGCATCCACATGAAGTTCAGTCATGCTTCCAATGTCCTCCCAAGGAGCATCGACAGTAAAGTTGACCGATCCCTCCCATGGTCGGCCTTTTTGTCGCTGTGAAGCAGACCGTCGTCAATATTAATATCGAAATCAAGCAAGTAGTAGCTTCTGAGCACGGACCACCGCGAGCAGATCAGTTCGAAGATATGGCATTAGGGAACAGCGGAGATGTGGGGCGATACGAAGAGCTCCAGGGCCTATGCATACCCTTGAGACTTATCATGATAATCTCTCGATATTACGACGAGAAGCCTAAGCCTGAACTGGCCCGTGGCCGCGACCAAGCCTGACGACGTCCGAGCGGACGCCGGAAGACCACGCCTGTTCTGCTTCATCCTCATCGTCCATGCATACCCGACGCTGACGAATACACAGCCAATCATTCATTACACCTAGCTGCTATACAGACTGCTGCTCTGAGGCTGTTTTAATAGAGGCCACGTTCATCAAAGTCCTCGTCCTCGGCGCACCGTCCAGGCAGCACACACGCTGTGCCTCGCTGCTCTCTTGAATAAATACATTCTTTTCATAATCACCTTCATTCCTCCCAACTCCACCATGAGCCTTGTTGAACGCTCCTCGAACCATCCGGCCGAACTCTTGGTGCTGCATAGCCCGAGTCGTCTTCACGCATCCATTCCGATCATCATTTTGTGTTCAGTTGTCGGAGCCGCCATAGCCGTCATTGCATCTTTGGTTCTTTTTTCTAGGTTCAAACGCATCCCCCCTGCACCTCTACCTCCAGTTCAGAGGCTGGCGCACGAAAGGAAACGCGAGGAGCCAAGTTTTCTTGAGCAGCAAGATGACCTCCTGCCCTTTCCTACTCACCGCTCGACGATGATGAGTCTACATCATGCTGACTCTCGATATCCTCTCTTCGGAGATTCCGTCACGCGTCAATCCAGCTTTATCACCCACAGTAGTCGTACTGCGAGCTGGATTGCGCCATCAGAGCACCCTACTGTCCCTACCTTAGTGGCCACCGACTCCTCTCCTGCTTCTTCGGAAACAGCTTTGGAACCGGAGTCGGAGCCTCGCCCGATGACTAGACACTCATCTTTGTCGCCAATGAGGGCCCGCCAAAAGTCCTCCGTTTCTTCAATACGGTCCATTCGTGGCGCCCCCCATAACCCTCATAATCGCATCGATATCGTCTTACCTACTCCGCTGGCCCCTACGATGAACAAATCCTCCTCCACTTCCCGCCTATCCACATATTCCGACCAATGGACTCCCCCTCTCACCCGTTCTAGTAGCTATTATGGTTCTAGTGATAGCTCGGGTAAGCCGTTTTCCGTCTTGCGTGGCATATACTTGGTACTCACATATCACACCTGTCTAGGGAGAAGGAGTGCAAGGAGCTCAAGTTCGCCTGTGACTCCTCCGCCCGTTCCACGGATTCCCTTCATATACACTGTCCCTACAGACGGTGTTCCAGGGACTGGGCCAACTATAGGAGGTCATCCATTAATGATACCCGTGCCCTCTCTTCCTATACCCCACCCCACTTCGCCACCTGCTCAGGATGCTCCTGTGCAATAGCGTCCTTCTTCCCTATCATATCATTCGCTAGCATCTTCATGACCCTTCACGACCCTTAAAACAATCGCATATTGTCGACCTCTTTAATTCGAGTCCTACTACTCGCCTTCATATTTGCTTTACACACATTCCCACGCATCCACGTCTGTATACTAGCCTTCACTAGCGCATTTAGCCTACGCTTGCATGTCATTATTCCTTCACATCTGGAGATACAAATGCAAACTTCCTATAAAAGCACCACTTGAGACAGAATCCATATACTTGGGCGCATGATGTCGAAGGCTGAACCAGTACGCAAGAGCAGAAAGATAATTCGAAGTATACATTGACCAACCACATAAGACGAGAAGGATGAAGGACAGATCAACCGGAAATGAAATGGTGTCAAGACGATGTAAATCTAGTGCCGTTATAGAATGCCTCTCTTCGCCATGTCCTCTTGCCGGAGGTAATAGTGGAAAGGCTAGGGCAACTATCAAAGATCACGCGCACGTCGTCTGCACGCAAATGTCTTTGTACGTTGGTCATGACCGAAGGGCTAGTGTCGATGAGCGTACGCAGAGTATCAGATAAGGAAAGCGCTTTAGCCGAGTTCTCCTACAACCAAACATTAATGGTCCAGAAGTTCAGAAACAAGATTAACAGACAAGGTTTTTGATATCAAGATTGAAGGCTATCTGAACCAGCGCTTTCCCTCGAGAAAGTATTTCACGCGTCGCTGAATCGGATACCACTCCTTTGTCCAGATTAAAGCGTTGCAGCGTCGCTGAATATGCATTCATGACAGTTGAGATCAGATCTTCATCAATGCGAAGAGCCGAATTGAGCTTGAGAGTCAAAGAATGGAGCGGGACTTTGAAAACAGAGAGCTGGAATACGCTCCGTAACACGATTGTATCTCGGACTTCAAGGGTGAGATGTTGAAGCGCTGGAAGCTGGGGAACTGAAGCAAGTGGAGCTTCGGAAACTGAGATGCAATGTTGCTATGAAAGAATATCAAGACATCCGGAGATCCATTGGGGAAGAAAGGGCGTACACTCAACGCGAGCGTGAGGTGTTCGAGCAGAGGAACACGGGATAAAAGAGACAATTGATGCCAGTAGGGAATTGAGCTATACCGGAGAACGAGATTAGTGAGATTTGGAAGGTGCAATAAAACTGAATCCATCAGTCCAGCATCTCGAGACGGCATCACGGTAGTGCCAGTGATAGGCTCCTGCACCGTCTATCAATGTATTGACACAAAAGGACGGACGAGCGAGCTGACTTTGACTGTAAAACTTCGAAGACTCTGGGTCAGATTTGAAGTCCAGTCCGGTAAATGATGCAGCGTTGTCCAGGTTGGACCCGATAAGGATAAAGAACGAAGATTCTGTTCGCCCCATCCCAGAGTTTGTAGGACTTGAACTGTTTTTTCATCGGAGGTGCCGGGTATGTCAAGATCCCGCAAATATGTCTTGGCTTTGAGGCTCAGAATTAACTGTGAGGGTAGGGGGTCCGCGAGGTGAGGCGAATACGAGAAGGATGCAAGGTTGTCTGCGCGATCTATGATCCAGAGGAGTTCGGAGAGGCAGCCACGAAGCGTCGAATCTTCATAAGAGCTACTGAGTATATCTTGGTACCATGATGAGACTGCGTTATCTTTGTAGCATTAGTTTGAACGTGATCTCACTAAAATGGTGAATATGCTTCACAAGTCGGGGTCTCCGGCCGAATGTCTTCAACACAGAAGTACGCTTCTGAAAATGAAGATTTAAGTTGAGTTTTCGTGAGGAATATAACCCGTACTGAATACTGGCCGCCGCCCAGACCGGGAGGCACAAAGTTGACAGTACGGTACAGAAAGGCCTCTGCAACGCCATTCCAAGTTTTGCTGACAAGACAAACATTGGCCAGATCGCGTATCTTTGTAAAGTATGAGAAGATGATCACCAGAACATCGTAATTGAGGTTGTCTGCTCTCATTTATATTTGCTGGTGGACGCAGATAAAGTCGGGCGCGTGCGTCTCGCCAAGTTCAAGTTGTTTTACTCTATTGACACATCTCCTCTCTGGAACATCCAACAAATACTACACTAAATGTCTGCACAGACTATCGCCCGTTGGAAGGCTATATCTATGGAGAGGACGGAACCCAGTGAAACAGCTTTACCGTCTACGAACAAGGTAGTATCCTTGCGTCGTTCTCTTCCTTTATTCTCTAGCTACCCATCTATGTGTGCATGCACACTAGCGTCCCAGATCACCTAACCAAGACGACTCGGACGATGATATATCGCTCATTTCTCGTTCGCCATCGCCTCGAGCCGAAAATCTTGCCATTGAAGTCGCAGCCTACGATGAACTCGTCAAAGGGGTGGCGCGTGAAGTCATTGACATCCACACCAAGATTAAGGAAACCAATAAAGGATTCATGCTTTTAGCAAAGCTAGGGTGGTCTGCTGGTCAACCACTTGGTCTTTCTCCTGACGGTATGTTCAAATCCATCCCTTATTGTATATTGCCAACCTGAAGTTGTTTTTCCCAGCACGTGTTGACCCTATACCTTTCACCATGAAAGCGGATTCTACTGGCCTTGGAAAGGTCTCCCAGGACGTTCGCATGATAGAGACTACAGTAGCCCAGAGAAGAGTCCTGGACTCCGAACGCCAACGGATGGAATCCATTGAGCAGAAAACATTCCGCGAGGTATTGTCGCCTTGCAAGTTTATAATCTCATCTAATAACGCTTGATAGGCGCAAGCGGCTCAAAAAGCGATGCTACAGACCCAGATCAGTTCGACGCTCAAGCCCTTCTACTGTGAACTCTGCGACAAACAGTTCAACAACGTCGTCCAATACGACGAACATACGAATTCATACGCGCATGCGCATAAGGCACGAGCAAAAGATATGCAAGCCAGTCTTAAGCTTAAGGGTACCGCTGCGGCCAGTGAGCTGGACAAGCGCAGAGAAAAGGAGAAGAAGCGCGAGGAAAAGGAACTGCGTAAAATTGCCAAAGCTGCCGGGGTAAAACTCATTGGGACTTCGAACGCACTTAACAAACCTCCCGTTCTGGCTGCGCCTTCTCCAGCAGAACCTCTTAACACGGGCTTCAAGAAATCAGGCTGGGCCGCTGTGTCCATGACTATACCCGCCGACTCTCCACCCCCACGGTCGCCGTCGCCCCCACCACCACCGCCTGCAGAGACACCAGCACCCCCTCCTTACGATGCAGTTGAAGCCCCTCGCGCGATGAATTTTAGGAGCTCCGGATGGTCATCGCTGGGCGACGCAACAACAGAGAGGCCCAGGGATCGACCAGCAGAACCTCAGTACCGAGAAGTCATCGAGCATGCACGCCCCTCTCCTTCGCATCACAGGAGAGGAGACATTCCCAGATCTTATGCATACGACGACCGGGATGCTCGACAAAGAGATCGTTATCCAGAACGCAGGCCTCAAAGCCCACCTGTTCCGTTCACCTCCCATTATGATTCGAGAGGTGGATACCCGTACCACAACCCACAACGTACTGGTAACCCCTATAATTATCGACACCCATCTTACAATCGTGAGGACGGACGAAGAGATTATGACGATCACGAAAGATTGGATTCATCTGTACGATCTAGGAGATGGTAATCAAGGAAACTAATACTATGTCATTCAATATACTACGATGTAGCTACACAGGGGATGAACTTTATACTGATCTTGGGAGGTGACGCTAAATGAGAAAAGTAGGAGAAACAAACTGTAAAAAGACAAGTGAATAAGATGTTGCAACAGACAGTCCAAAAAAGAAGTTAAGATCAAGGAATCTCTGAAAAGACCGACAAGAAACGCGATTGGATAATGAACCAGAATACAACAGAGTGGGGGGTATCAATCGGAGTCGCTTCCTGAGCTGTCGTCAGAGCTCTCCTCCGACGAATGGACGCTGTCGTCGTCCCGACGAGCGGAAGCACCAGGTGCAGAACCATTCTTGTCGTCGAACAATGCGATCCGTTGCTCTAGTTTTCGGATTCTCTCAGCTTCAGCATCCTCGTCCATACTCTTTCTCTTCAGCCCTCCGGTCCCGCCGCCGGTCCCCCGACTACGTTTGGGAGCTGGTCGGAGAGGGCGAAGAACATAGTTGTAGAGTTTGGTGAGAACGGAGGATGGAAGTTGATCGATGTCGAGTTCGATCTCCTCCGTGCTGTCGCGTATCTCAGGAACGCCCTCGTGAATTATTTGAATGACTTTCTCGAGTTTAGGGCCGTCGAGAGTGGCGATAGTTTCACTGAGATCCTTCTTCTGCTCGAAGGACAAAACGTCGTCGTCTGCCACCTTTTTGCCCTTCTTGGACGAAGACGAAGACTTTCCGGTAGGCTGAGCCTTGGACGAACTCGACTTGGACGGCCCTGCCGAAGAAGACGCGTATTTGTCTCGCTTCTCTTTCTTCTCCTTCTTCTTGACCTTCTTGCTGTCTATGGCAGAGAGATTGCGCTGCAATACTTCGATCTGCGTTTTCATCATAGAAACTATGCCTGAACAGAATTTGAATCAAGTAAAACCAACAAGCGCAGGAGAAATACTTACGGGATTTCTCATCGTCGTCGTCCTCTTCTTCGTCTTCCTCATCCTCGCCTTCACTCTCCGATCTTTCACGGAGAGGAGGCAATGCTGCCCATTTTTCATCGAAGACGCGCTGCAACTCCTGCCCGGCTTCGTTGACACTTGACCCGGCCGGGTTGAACGTGAAGCAATTTCTCAACATTAGCTTGAAATCGGCGTGGAATTTCGAAGCGTTCGAATATTCGCCCTTTTCAAGCTTCTTCTTCATGGTTGAAAAGTCCATGGGCTTCTTGATGATTTTAGGGTAAGAAGGGATGTTTAAGGCTACCCAATCTAAACGAAAGAATTGATATAGGCATGCTAAACACACTGACAAGAACGCACCAACTGGGTCGTAGAAAGGAGAAGCACAGTTCCAGTATTGCTTCTTCTGAAGATCTGACAAAATCTTTCCACAAAAGCGGAGCTGATCGGCAGTTCCGTCGTCTTTCCTGTCCTTAGTTCGCCGGGGCTTCTTAGGAGGATCTGCGTAAGGAAGATCTTTAGGGGCAGGGGGATGGATTTCGCGTTTCGGCCGTCCAGGGACTTCAGTGTCTGATCGCCGGATTGTAGGCACAGACATCGACGTTCTTCGGGCAGGAGCTGGGGGCTTCTCTGCCTTTTCGACCTTTTTAACAGGAAGGGGGGGTGGAGCGACAGGGGGGGTCGGTTTTGCGACAGGGACGGCGGCGGGCTTGGGCATCTATAAAATCATCAGATACAGAAATGGGAACGAGCAGTGACAACTCACCTCTTCGGCTGGTGGCATTTGTTTCAGTTGCTTTGTGAAGACGGCTTCGACGCGCTTTCCCATTTGTGATATTGGATGTTCGGCGCCATTGAAAGTCACGCAGTTTTGGAAGATAAGCCTGACCTCCTTCGCGAATTCGTCGATGTGGTAGTAGCGAGGCTGATCGGATTTGGCAGGCTTCGAAGGATTCGAGTTGTCGAGTTTTTTCTCAACAGTCGAAAGATCCATCGGCTGCTTGATGACAGTGTAGTAGTGAGGGATCCCGAGAGCGACAGCATCCACGGGATTGAGGAAGGGACTTGCGTCTTTCATCTTCTTGAGAGTTCGGATCGCATGCTTGCTAAAGCGATACTGATCCGCAGAGATGGATGACCACGAAGAGTCAGGTGGCGATGGGGGAGCAGTTGTAGGCGGGGGGATTGGAGTTGCAGAGCGCGTATGACCATTGACGGTCTTTGAGATCTAGTCAGCACGCCCAGCGCGCCTGAGAGATAGCAGGCTAAGCTTACGTGATCTAACGACGCCCGATCTGCATCTGAGAGTCTCCTAGCTCGCTTGGTAGGAGGTTGGGAATCATCGTCGGCATCCATGCTTGGGGCATCCCGAGTCAGGTTGTTCGGCAGTGAATTTGAGGCGACGGTGACCTCGGGCGTATCTTTGGCTGATGATGAAGGCTCTGAGACGGAGGATGGAAGGGTGGATTGGGGTTTAGATGTGTCTTGAGGGCTGGCAACTGAGTCTTGAGTGTCGGGCGTAGCGTGGGCATGGATGCCATTCGTCGTAGGAGGAGGGGCACTCATTTCGACGTCGGTGAGTTCAGTCTTGGGGAGGACCCCGTTGGTAGCGATGCCATTGACTGGAGTGGTTGGCGAGGCTTGCTCGGCCATCTGGACGTCTTCGAGAAGTTGACCCACAGGCGGCGGAGGAGTGCCTTTGGGCGGACTGATTGGGATCGAGTCTTTTAATATAAGACCGCATGAGTATTTGGACATGTTTGGGCCACCCGCGTCGCGAACGCGTCGCCAGAAAAAATTGACGGCTCACCTGGATCAACTGGCGTCCCGACCGTTGGTTTCGTCGACACGATTTCAGTTTTCTCAATGGCTGCACGTAATGGCTCATGTCGAACGTCACTCTCTGGTCCAGGCTGATTGATGTTGATGCCGGTGATGGAGAGGGAGGGAGGAGGGATCGTTCCATTAGTGTCAAGGGATGTATGCGATATGCCGTTGACCGCCGGTGGGGACATGGCCATCATATTATTAGGAGTGTAGAGGACTAGGACAACACCAACGACGACGAAAATGGACAAGAAATCGAAGAAATAATAAGCGAGATCACGTGACTGTGCGCACCGCAGAGAGGAGGGGCGAGGTGGGTTCTCGTTGGTTGATTTGGGGCGGAGGGGAAATGCCTGAGGCCCGCCTTATGTAGTCGCCCGGCTGCCCACCACCGGCAAAGATAAGGTTTTTTCGAACTCCGCAGCTTGCAAAATGTAAATAAGCACAAACACCGTTCCCCACTGAAAATTTGCATCAGTTGCGTGCCAGCGACGTCTTGTCCGTCGTCGGATGTCCCAAGCTTCGTCAGTCCATGGCTTGAAGCCCTCAGCGCCGCCCTGTTCAGTCTCGAAGAGCTTGTGCAAGAATTTGGGCTCCGGTGACTCCCTTGAACCTCGCAACAATAGGGGTCTCGACCCCTGTCCTCATGCAGAGCACAACCTGTCTCACTGCTCCTCCGCCTCCTCTTTCTCCTCCTCTGGCTTTGCGAAAACCTTTCCAGAGTCCTTCCAAGCTGCAAAAGAACACGTCAGCACTAATCGGGCAGCGGACGGGCAAGGGCGTGTGAGCGGTATTGCTGACGTAAGGTGCAATTTTCACCGGTAGACCCTTGAGCCAGATGCAGCGAGAAAACCATTTCTCACCTTTTGTCCATACCGGATCTGTGTCTGCAACATCTGCATATCTGAGAAGAGCTTCCCGGGGCTAGTGAAAGTAATAGTCAGAATCAATGTAAGACAGAATTGAAATTGAAGACGGAGGGTCTCAGGTCATCCCCGAGACCGCGGCAATGAGCGCAGACGCCGAAAAACACTTGTGCATCAACTTCGAAGCTG
The DNA here is from genome assembly GCA_001630475.1 of Sistotremastrum niveocremeum HHB9708. Lineage (NCBI taxonomy): Eukaryota > Fungi > Basidiomycota > Agaricomycetes > Sistotremastrales > Sistotremastraceae > Sertulicium > Sertulicium niveocremeum. The sequence goes on from KV419400.1 coordinate 314,416, forward strand.
CGGCTCTGTTCTCCAGGCGCACAGCAGTCGGACTGCAGAATGCACATAGATGCTCCAGACCGAGCTGAGGATCGAGCACAGATGCCACAATCGCCGATAACAGAAATTTGCAATGGATGACGGCAGAAAAGTCCGGTAGAACACTCACATCCATGTCGCGTGTGGTGTCCCTGAACAAATTTTGCACAATGTGCTGAGTAGCGCTGGCGCCCACTCGTCCGCCTTTGCCTGGTCCTGTGACAGGCAATTCTGGCTTGTGGCTCTTCCGAGGATCGTTTCGCTCCTTTTCGCGTTTTCTTTTTGTTGCGCTCCCTATCGCTGCCACGATGTCGTCGCCATCTCGGAACATCGGTAATGCATGAGGAGTTATAATGGCAGGCGCCATGACAGAATTGGAGAGGGATTCAATCGTTGCTTTGCGTGGCGGGCCCTTGTTGAGGAGTAGCTTTGCACCATTCGAAGATGTTAGCGGCGAATATAACACCGTAATCTGACCGGACGCCAAACCGACGAGAACCTGCAGAAGGGTCAGATCAGGCACCATTATCGAGGCTGTCATTTCGTACCTGGTTGATCCTCGTGTGCCAAAGAACCTTGACGACGCTGCTGGGCATCTCAACGCTCTCTACTTTTTCCAGCGTTTCTCTATCCAACAGTAGCAGGCTTCCCTGTTTGCCTTTACCTGGAGCGCTGCTACCAGTTACGACATATTTTTCATCTGGGCTGAAAACAGCGTTCGTGCCGGGATACAGTGTTGCCAAACCACTTTGCTCTGCTATGGGTTTCCGGAACTTACGAAGATCCCACACTAGATCATAATCAATTTATAGCTCTTACAATGCGGATAAGACGAGCTTACGCTTGACCGTGTCGTCGCTAGCTCTTGTAAGCATCGTCCATCCATCTCGTGAAAACACGATTGAACCCGTTTCGCTGTTCTTCTGATGTGCTCCCTCTATCGAGTGATTTGGTCGTACGAAATTTGAATTCGCATTCCATAAGTGCAAGGCACCATCCAAGCATGCTGTAAAGTCGAGTGTCAGTTGTGATACATGCAAGAAAGACTGGCGTACCTCCGGCGATGATGCTTCCATCCGGCGAATATGCACAACTCATCACCTTTGTACGCGCACCTCGCTCTTTGGATTTCACCACAATCACTGTCTTTTGTTTTCGCTTATTCTCAACGTCCCATATTCTGGTCAAAGATTAGAATGGCAATATAAGTATGGACTAGACACGTACCTAATCGTTGAATCTGCTGACGAGGTGATAAACAAATTTTCTTCATACGGATGCCATGCACAAGAAGTCAAGTCTGCAACGTGTCCACTACCTCGTTAGTCTCCAGTCAACGAGGGAACATGGATCTGAAATTTCAAAAAACTCACGCAGTATGCTTCATATCCCGAATGTACATGTCCCCTTTAATGAAAGTGGCCCTGTAAAACTGTCATTCTCGGACTGAAATTCCAGCAAGCGGATAAATACTTCTCCTCCCCGTCTCTATCATACAGTTTTGCCTGTGAAGTCCCAGAAATCACGAGAAATTGGTCACCCTTGTTCGAATATTTTAGATCGTTGACCTTACTTCAAGTCAGCCATGAGAATTGACGGAAAAATTGAACGACTCACATAATAACTACCGGCAGGTTCCCAACTCTTGAACGGTTTACATCGTACATCCATTCCACCAAAATCCCACAATTTACAGTCATAGTCATGCGACCCGGATAATACACGAGCACCAGAAGGGTCAACTGCAAGCGCAGAAACAACCTTATTATGGTCTGCCAACACCAATTCGTGCGTCATTGGAAATTGTGGTGCATCATCCTCGTCGTATTCATCCTCGTTCTCGTCGTCTGCGTCTGGTCTGCCCGCAAGACTGAGATCATCCGGGTCATATACTGGTTCTGCTACGGGTATGTTGGACGAGGGACCAGCAGAGCTGCTCGAGCTTGCTGGTTGGACCGGTGCTTGGAAAGGCTTGGAGGGCATCCGGTAGGAGGGCTCCTCTGAATCCGATTCCTCGTCCTGGTTAGCCTGTGGCTTAGCAACGGCGTTCTCGAGACTTGTTGGGCCCTTTATAAAGAGAGCTTAGCGATTTTCAGAATGGTAGCACACCGAGTGAAATACGAACCGCGACACGCTTGTTCTTGTCAAACCTGTTTCTGTCCAATTGAACCTTCGATTTTTTGGCACCAAATCCCGAAATGCCCATCAAGGCCATCATATCCGCGTCAGACATGGCGCTAAGGCCTGAGAGAATACAGAAAGGAGAATACAGAAATGCTCAGCAGAACAGTCAAGCCAGAGGCTTCGGAACGGAGGAGGTGTCGGAACCCGGCGTCGCTTGAGTCTGTCGACTACGTTGGTCTTGGATACAACAGATACAAAAGCTCCTTGGCTTCATCCATCATGATGTCCTACAAACGGAAACGAGCAGCCTCTCCTATTCCTTCCAACCAGCCATATTTTGTGCCGGATGAGTCAGAATCGGAGCGTAACACGAAAAAGAGGCGCACGACTCCCCCACCACTCGATGGCCGCCTTCGAGGCATGTGGCGCAGGACGGAGGCCCAGACAAACCACGATGACGACGAGTCAGACTGGTCACAGGATGCAGACGAGCAAGGAGTGGACGAACGCGATGGGGATCTTGCAGCCCCAACATTGCAGGAGTATCAGTCTGTAAACAGCCTCCTCCGAGATTTGCACAATCAAAGCCACCAGCGAGCTCGGACGAATGACACAATGTCTAAACTGGCTCCTCAGAATACTCTTCCGACTACCCCGTCGCCATCGAGCTCCAAACTAGCTGGCCTCGCGCGTGTGGCAGGAGGGCGTACCCCTCCCCTCAAGCATGTTGTAGAAGACGTTGAGGGTGTGAGGGTCAAGGAGTGGTACGAGGACACCAATCGGTATGTTGGATGTCGTATTAGACGCATCACCCAACTTATCGGCCTTCAGACTGTTAGGGGACCTCTTCCTGACGCGACGACGCGTGATAACAGATCATTCTGAAACCGACACAGTCGATGATACTCATGGATAACCTCTACATTTGACCCAACTGCGGGTCTGCGGCATACTATATTTCTTTCTCACTCAAGCTCGAAACATCCACCGTCATCGTCATCATTGCATCGCCATCGCCATCTCGATCTCATCTTGTACTATAAGGAAAACCGGAGCTGTTATTATGTATTATGTACGTCCAAACCGAGATCAATTCGTTTTTGGAATATCTGACTGAGTTCATCATGTAGCAGATCTTTCAATGCATTTCTATCCCGTTCATACACCCATGTGCGGACACCCGCGTTCCAATCATATCTCTTGGGCCCGCTGTATACCAATAGATGGTCAGGATTGGAGCGTATCTGGCTCGCGCATAACAAAACGTGCCTCATTGGAGAAGACAGCCATATCTGCTTATTGGGAGGCTGCTTGTTGATTACATATGTCCCGTATTGTCCGACGTTTAGTGTTAGTACCCCGCTCTGTATCACTGTGCTAAGCCTGCAGCGCGTTACAAGGGAACATTATCATCCTCACCGAATATTCTACGTCATAACCGGGAATATTCACTTCGTCTAGTAACTCTTCCAGAGACTCATGTAGCGTATCCATGAATTCTTCGGACAATTGATGATATTTCTCTCCCGATAGATTACTGATTTGCATGTTTAGAAGTGGACTGAGAGCCGCGACGAATGTCTACCAACCTTTGCTTCACCTGAGGTGGAGGCGTGGCATAATGCCGTCGGGTGTTATTTATTTCATTCCTTCGTCGTAAAGGAGGTGTCGTTCGAGTCCCTACGCCTGTAACGCACCGAGGTACAGAAAGGACAAACCGACGAAGAGGACTGAGACGAAGCATGACGGACGTCGAGTAGTATTGCCTCCGAGTTGCGACACATCGCGCCCTCATCATCTAGTATCACGTCGTCGACCATGATCTCCGTGTGATAAGCTCCTAAATGTGTGGTATACTTTGTTCAGTGACTTTTTCATCTGGAGAGCCTGTCGACGACAATGCACTGAATGCACAACTCGAAAGCCTTCGAAAGGCGAATGCTGAACGAGGTACGGACAAATGCAGCCATCTCAACTCAAACGCGCCCAATGACCTTTCCGAATTCAGGCCCTGATTCATCTGTATGGTACCATACACGTGTCGAAGCCAAGGATCCAATGCATCGCAATGTCGATATTGCATGCTACTCTTCTGTGTTACATCTCAGAGGAGACACGGTCACGAGACAACCTTTGGTTTCTGCGGACGGCAACATTCTTTGTTTCAACGGAGAGGTAAGTTCTCAGCGTCATGAATAGATGGACGGAACAAGGATCTCACTCACGAAGACCATCCATAGATTTTCGAGGGATTAGACGTAAGACTTGTTATACATCAAAGATGAGGCTTGTGCAACCAGATCTCCTCAGATAAACAAGCACGAAAACGACGCCTCAAAGCTCTTTGGCCTTCTCAATGCTTCGGGATCGGATGACATAGCAAAAGTTCTTGGAAGTGTCGAGGGATGGTCAGTGTCATGCCTCAGTAGATTGGACCTGCGCTAACCGACAAAATATATTTCAGTTATGCCTTCGTTTTCTACCATGTCAGAGATCTGGTATTATGCATCTCTATACCATCTTACACCTTAACAGAACTCTTCGAAAAGACTATTCTTCGGTCGCGATCCACTTGGCAGACGTTCGTTGTTACTGCATATACCAGTGACTTCGAACGATTCACTTGTTATTACATCGGTCGGAGGAAGTGACGTACCTCAAATGTCATTCGAGGAAGTTTGCACCGATGCGATTATGTGTCTCGATCTCATGACCAACACGCGCTCAACGAACCTTGTAAGTCTTCTTGTTTTGTTTGAGTTCTCAGACGACGGCGACTTATTCGGCCTAGCCTTCGTCTGCGTTTGCCATTCCGTTGTCCGAGGTCCCGAGAAAGTTGGAATCACGTGTATTCGTTAGTATCTCCCAGATTATCGAGGTAGCGCGGCTGAAACTAAAACAAGACCAGGATCCCTAAGCTGAATGTGTCATGGACAGAAACCGAGCCACAGATTCAGACTATAGATGATCAAATCTTACCTAGCCATGCACTCCATGGCCTAACGTCCCAATTCATACAGACACTCGAGGAAAGCGTTCGACTAAGAGTGAAAGACATTCCTTACCAGTACGACATTGCTCTCCACAATTGTCAAGATGCTATAATCCTATGTCAGAGCTGATGGTAACATCGCGCGGGTCGCCATCCTTTTCTCGGGAGGAATCGATTGCACAGTTATCGCCCTGCTAGCCGACAGGTGAATATTGACTTAATTCTTCCCCAGATTAATTGTAGCTGACGCCCATCAGACACGTTCCTCCCTCCGAGCCCATTGATCTCCTAAATGTAGCCTTTGAAAATCCTCGAAAGCTTCGTAATCAGAGCCAAACGGGAAAAATGAAAGCCGGCCAAAACTCGACAACACAGAAGGTAGTCGATCCATACGCCGTGCCAGATCGAGAGAGCGGACTAGAAGAGCTTGACGAATTACGGACTCTGTGCCCCGGTCGGATATGGAACTTTGTGCGGTCGAATCTTTGGCTTTTGAGGGATTTGGTGATTTATTCATTGACAGATCGAAGTGAACGTGGACTTTGAGGTTAGGCTCACTCTTTGAGCCATCGCATCTGATAAACGGCGTCGATTAGGAAGCCAGGTCGGCGCAAAAGAAAGTTCTGGCATTGATGTATCCTCGACAAACTGTCATGGACCTTGTGAGTCAGCGCTTATGCGATCATGTGGATCGCAAACTAAATTTTGTTTGTTAGAGTCTGGCCCTAGCACTTTACTTCGCTTCTCGAGGTAAAGGGCGCGTCCTGAATCCAGAGACCAGACAGTCGGCTACATATATCAGCACAGCTAGGGTCATTCTAAGTGGCCTTGGTGCTGATGAGTTATTGGGAGGTTATGGTCGACATCGTACAGCCTATCAAATAGGAGGCTGGAGTAAGGTCATAGATGAGGTTTGTCGTTGTCCACCCTATTTCATTCCGCCAAAATTGCTGACATATTTTCAAGCTTCAGTTAGACTTGGATCGTATTCCTACACGCAATCTGGGAAGAGATGATCGCGTCATATCAAGCCACGGAAAGGAGACGAGATATCCTTTCCTTTCTATTCCCTTTGTGTCGTTCGCGGCAGGGCTTCCTGTTCAAGTGAAGATAGATCCACGGTTACCGTTGGGATGTGGGGAGAAGATGATTTTGAGGCTGGCCGCCGCTAGATTGGGCCTTAAATCGGCAAGCACTCGAAAGAAGAGAGCTATGCAATTTGGAAGTCGGTCGGCGAGAATGGAAGGAGACCAGAAGGGTCATTTGTTGGTTGACGCAGAATCATAGGCACGGTGGCGTGATCTCCGTTGATGTTAGTTTCAAAGAATGTATATCCAATCATGAATCAATTACTTTTTTGTTGGAATTTGAGGCGTGCATGCATGTCCTTGAGTGAGATCGGAATCATCGGCAACCGGAACACGGCATGTCTCTTCCAGCTTCGCGTCTCCTCGGTACGTCGAAAAGACAACGTCAGGTGCATGGATTGTTAACTTTTGCCTCCTATAGTGCCTCTGGGCATTGGCCTAGCCGTTCTGCAAGCCAGCATCTATGATGTTCCTGGTGGTTATCGGGCTGTCATGTTCGATCGGTTTAGTGGTGTGAGGGACGAGGTTGGCCTTCAACTTGTTGTCACTAGGATCGTACTTCACATGGCTTTAGGCATCCGGTGAAGGAACACATTTTCTTGTACCTTGGCTTCAAAAGGCCATTCTGTACGACTGTCGGACAAAGCCACGGGTGAGAAGATTCTAAGCTGGTACTCTGGTCGTTCGTCTGATCATTTCTGCAAAGAATATCTCAACAACTACCGGGTCTAAGGATCTTCAAATGGTCTCCATCACACTGAGGGTCCTCTCCCGTCCCAACATCGAACATCTATCCAAAATTTATCAGAATTTGGGACTGGATTACGATGAGCGAGTTTTGCCTTCTATTGGCAATGAAGTCTTAAAGGCCATCGTGGCCCAATTCGATGCTGCAGAGTTGATTACTCAGAGGGAAGTGGTGCGTGATTTTTCATTTTATCGTTATATATCTTTGACGCAGTTACGCTCCTATGAAAGGTGTCGGCACGAATTCGCGAAGATCTTCTTCAACGATCCAGCGAGTTCAATATAAGACTGGAGGATGTGTCCATCACTCATTTGACTTTTGGCAAGGTTCGTCATCTGTCGCTTACTCTCATGAACTTTCATTAACCATAATCTTTATTGCAGGAGTTCACACAGGTACGCCAAGAGTAGGCATATGTTATGGTTTTCCGCTGACCCCGAAATTACAGGCTGTTGAAGCCAAACAGATTGCACAACAAGGTACGCACTATCCCGTAGGATGTTGCATCGATACAGCTTGCTTACTGCGTCTTCAGATGCCGAGCGCGCCAAGTTTGTTGTTGAAAAGGTAGGCGCATACCATCGTATCTGAGCGGCGCCTGACATTTTTTAGGCTGAACAAGAACGTCAAGCTGCCGTCATTAGGGCTGAAGGCGAAGCCGAGGCTGCTGCGACGATCTCACGTGCCCTGAACAAGGCTGGAGAGGCATTTGTTGCATTCCGCAAGATCGAGGCCAGTAAGGCTATCGCTGCGTCCCTGGCTGCAAGCAGGAATGTGACATATGTACCGACTGGTGGAAGTAATTTGTTGTTGAATGTACCTACCAACGATCGATAATGTAATCACGACGGAAATATTTTTTGATTGCGGAGATCGAATTGTTTATTTGCCCGAGTTTGTCTCTCTCTCATCGTCTGTCCATTTCTCAGTTCCTCTGTCCTATCTCTCTGTCTCTTTCCGTATGTCTAATCTGGCTGGATATGGGCGGGATATTCGCTGATAATCGCTCTAGTCTCCTCTCTATCTTCTGTCTCATTTCCCTTTTGTGTCTTTCTGTTCCTTTGTAAGTTTTCGATTATCTCTTCTGATCATCTATTCATGATCGTGCTCATCTTCTAGTCTCACTATCTCTCCGACTCTCTAAATCATGAATGTTGGTGCTGGTGCTGAAGCTCCCCGCCGGTGAGTCCATTCTTTGCCCAGTATCGCGGGCTTGACTGAGCGTGTCGTCTTTTTCTAGTGCCCATCTTTATGTCGGCAATCTGAGCCCCCGTGTTACCGAGTACATGTTGACCGAAATCTTCGCTGTCGCTGGTCCGGTTCAACACGTCAAAATTATTCCCGATCGTAATTATCAGCACGGCGGCCTTAACTATGGTTTCGTCGAATATCTCGACATGCGCGCTGCGGAGACCGCCCTTCAGACCCTGAACGGGCGCAAGATTTTCGATACCGAAATTCGAGTCAACTGGGCTTATCAGGGCCAGCAGAACAAGGAGGATACCACTGGACATTATCATGTCTTCGTGGGTGATCTCAGCCCCGAGGTCAATGATGACGTTCTCGCTAAAGCGTTCAGCGCATTTGGGACGATGTCTGATGCTCGTGTCATGTGGGATATGAACTCCGGGAAATCTCGTGGTTACGGCTTTTTGGCCTTCAGAGACAAAACGGATGCAGAACAAGCCATTGCGACTATGAATGGTGAATGGCTTGGTTCCCGCGCTATCCGTGTCAACTGGGCCAATCAAAAAACCCAGGGAGCTCCCGCCAGTGGCGTCTCTTCCCCCTCCCCCATGTCCGCTGGTCCCCGTTACGGAGATGCCCCCGCGCCCATGAATTTCGCTGGAGGCCCTCTGTCGTACGAGGCAGTGGTCCAACAGACTCCTTCTTACAACACCACCGTCTACGTTGGTAATCTCGTGCCATACTGTACTCAAGCCGATTTAATTCCACTCTTCCAATCTATTGGCTATCTTGCGGAGATTCGTATGCAAGCAGACCGCGGCTTCGCCTTTGTCAAGCTTGATACCCACGAAAACGCAGCCATGGCCATTGTCCAACTTCAGGGTCAGATGGTTCATGGAAGACCCATTAAATGCAGCTGGGGCAAGGACCGCGCTGATGGCGGAACCGTTCAGCCTGGCGGCCCTGCTAGTCCGACACCAGCCACCGCGGCGATTGGAGCTGCTCCCTATACCAATGTGAGCGGAATTTCACTGCATAGTTATAACTATACTGATCATTTTTACAGGCCATGTATGGTATGCCCACACCGAATACCTACAATCAATACGCCGGATTTGGGTATGGTGGATTTGATCAATCGGCCGCCAGTGTCGGAGGAGCTGCGAGGTCCGCGGGTCAAGGTGCTACCCCAGCTTCCCCCCAGCAATCGACTGCCGGAACTGCGGCCGGTCAGCAGGCTCAGTGGCCTACCGATCCTTCTGCCTTCTACAACACGGCTTACTGGGGAGGTGAGGACACTCATATCTTTGGACATTTCACTAGCTAACCCCGTTCCAGGTTACTATGGCCAACAAGCGGGCCAGCCTGGTGCTACAGGCCAGCAGAATGGCCAAGGCGCTTGAATGCGTCGCGTACTGATAATAACTTCATGTTCTGTTTTTCTATCTCATAGTGTCTTCATTGTCACTGCCACCTGTCGTTGGAAACGGGCATCTCTCTTTCGCTCACTGCTCTCTTCTCTTCTGATCTTTGGCTGTATCCCTTGATGAAAGAATCTCCTAAGTCATTGATGTTCGCACGTCGTACATCCAATTACATTGTTGCCCGTCTCAAACCATCACACCTCAGTATAGGTTTAAATGGTATACAAAGCACTCAATGGTTATCAAACACAACAGAATTAGCACAAAGATGATGGAAGCTCCTAACCAGAAGGAAGTTTCGTAACTGAGTTGTTACCGTCAAGAAAAAAAAGACAACAGTGAGATGAATACTGGAATGAGGGAAGCCAAGTAATGATATCAGACGACTCATTCATCAACGACTAGCCATTCGGAGTCAGGGTCAGTCTCCCCGCCGGCTGGGATCCCTTCCCATCCGTCGCTCTCGTCTGCGGCGGGATCGCGAGAGCGTCCTCGTTTCCCGAGAGGATCGAGGCTGAGTCCGAGCCATCTACATGTCGATTCCGCCACTCTTGTATTGCATCGCTCCGCGATCTCATTTGGTCGTAGAATTCGTTGGCTTCGTTCATTCGATTAGCATCGGCCTGCTTGGCATCAAGCCAGCGTTGAAGTAGGACAGCGTTGTCTTTGACAAGTGAAGCGTTTCTTTCTTCGATCTGGCCTAGCTCTAATTGAAGTGTGGCGATTTCATCATGCAGTACCTTGACACGCGAGTCAGGGATATTGATTGCAGACCGTAAGGATCAAATACCTGAGCTGTACGATCCTTCTCTGACATGAGCTCGTTGTGTTGATCCACCTTCCTTCGAAGATGTGTGATCTCCTCCGTGAGCTTCCGTAGGTTATCGCCTTCAACACGCAGCAACTCTTCCTTCTCCCGCAGGGTTTCGGTCATCGAGAAGAGGCGTTGGGCGTTCTGACCATGTGTCTTGTAGACCGCAGCCATCTCATCCCGCAGAGATGAAATCTGGGATTCAAGAGATACGATGTATGCCGCGCGGACAGGATTGCTAGAGAGAACAACATGAGTGTGGCTGCCTCGTGGCTGAAGAAAGGCGGCCGTACTCGTCTCCTCCAGCCCCCACGATGACGGTAGAACTGTTGGGATTTGACCGTACAGATCCAACTGCACGTAACAAAGATGCATTTCGTTCCTTGAGCAGCCTCGTTTGCTGCACGAGTCTTCGATCTAATGATTCCGGGAAAGGGGGAGGAAAGTGACCGTTAGCGGGTAGTTAGGCCACAAGTGAATAAAGCTAGCTAACATTGCTCGATTATGCCAGCATAAGCCGCTTCCTTTGCATTTCTGTCTATAAGCCGTTGCCTTAGCTCTTCCTGCCAGGAAGGACCAGACATGTCCTGGGGCGGAGTTCTAACTGAGCGACGCTACGGAACTGTCGGATATCGTGACTGGGGAACGTTCTCTACTCTAGACGGCCAACTCTTCACTCACTGCAGCATAATGGGTCGTGTTCTTCTCAAGGTACTCGAGCCATTGATCCCGAATCTGTGCTTGCGCTCATCGTTTCTGCTCCCAGGTCATTATTCTCGGCGACAGTGGGTCCGTATCGGGAGCAACTGTCGTAATTCCCGGTCACTTATAGGGATCCGTTCTAGTGTCGGAAAGACCTCTCTGATGAACCAATATGTCAACAAGCGATTCAGTCATCAGTACAAAGCCACAATTGGCGCCGATTTGTGCGTGACTGTCATTGTCGTCGTCGAATGTCGCACCACACTTACGCACATGACCTGTTAACAGTTTGACCAAGGAGGTCATGGTGGACGATCGATTGGTTACTATGCAGGTACAGTATTCGGAAAGCTCTTCACATCAAGCCGGTCTAAACTCTGTTAGCTTTGGGATACTGCAGGTCAAGAGCGCTTCCAATCACTAGGGGTAGCCTTCTATCGTGGAGCAGACTGCTGCGTGCTAGTCTACGACGTCAACAGCGCCAAATCTTTCGAAACACTGGACAGCTGGAGAGACGAGTTCCTTATCCAAGCAAGTCCCCATGATCCGGAGAACTTCCCTTTCGTTGTGTTGGGCAACAAGATCGACGTGGAAGAGAGTAAACGACAGGTTACACAGAAGCGCGCAATGTCTTGGTGTCAGTCCAAAGGCAATATCCCATACTTCGAGACATCGGCGAAAGAAGCCATCAATGTCGAGCAGGCATTCCAGACTGTTGCAAAGAATGCTCTGCAACAAGAAGCCGAGGTCGAATTGTGAGTCTTATACTATCGAGCCTTCTCATTCTCTTACGGGATATCATCGATCAGATATGCGGACTATCCTGACCCTATCAGAATCGACTCGGAGAGTTCTCAGAACTACGGCTGCAACTGTTAATTATCTTCACGACTCTATATACACTCCACTTTTTGACCATTTCTCGATGTTACTTCTGAGCTTACCTTCGCTTCAGCTTCGCCGCTTCTAATTGGACTTGTTTATGCTTTTCCGTAATCTGCGTTTACCTTTTACCAGATTGACTTCGGCGTGCTGTACAGCTAGGGCTCTTCTCATCCGTTTCCTTGTTCTCTTCTGTTCTTTTGTTTCTTCTGAGTCTTCACGAATTCGCACGGAATATACATATAAAGTATTGCTTATTCAAGCCAGTATTGCGAAAGAACTGTCTAGTCTATTTATTCTTTCACAACAACACTCCAAGAACTGGGTATTTTGCCGATCTGGCGACCTGTGATCTCTCTCAGTATCACTCGCGAAACAGGTCCCAGCCCGTCTTCGCCAACAGGGACTATAACATCCTCTCCCAGATATCCAATACGGTCTACAGTAGTAATGACCGCAGCCGTGCCTACCAAGGATCGTCAGAATGACACATTACTATGCCTTAATATTTGAGATAAATACCTGCACCGAAGATCTCTACCAATGTGCCGTTCTCCGAAGCCGCTTTGACTTCCTTCATGCTTATCGGACGTTCCGTGACGGTGAAGTTCTTCGGGAGACCGTCGAGCGATAATGATCCGGAAGCATGGGCTCTTGCAAGTTCGAGGACGGAGTCCCGAGTAATTCCAGGAAGAATGACGTCCTCCAGAGGGGGTGTAGCCAACTCAATAGCTATGGATACACCTTAGCTTTAGGTCGCAAAAAATAGTTCAGGTGCTTACAACCGTCGTCCTTTTTGAAAACAGCTAAAACGTTCATCGTGCCAACCTAGTAAAAGGTCTTAGATTAGAGGATGATGATCATGCACTCGATTGAACTAACCTCGGTAAGAAGGTGATCAGGTCCCCAAAGCCATAAATTCTGAGCATAGCCCTGTTTCGCGGCAAGTTTTTGTGGGATGATGCCGGGTGCATAATTCACTCCGAGCTTGTAGCTTCCGGTTCCTAATAACAAACATTTAGACAACGCTAGACGAGAATCAGCGAACACGAACCTCCTGGCGCCGCTCGCACAAATTCAGTGGTGCCGTATAACGAAACGGGCTTGAAACCGTTGGGATAGTAGGGACCGACAGGGCTGCAAATGACAAACAGAAGGGCGTCTGTGGGAGGAGCAACGCCAAGGGTTGGCTGATTTCCGACTGTTCACAATTCAGAGCTGTTAATAGGCTTAAACGCGGAACATGAGTGGACTCACTGAGCGTGGGTCTGATATAGAGACTGTGTCCCGGTAATTGAGGAACCCAGTGAGCGTCGATCTCTATCAGTTTCATGATCAATTTCTGCAATGCGTCTCCATCGAAGCCCTGTTGCGAATAGTCCGTTGAATAAAGTGACATCGGGAAGCTCATTTGTGTGAATACGAACCGGTAATGCGATGCGAGCGGCACTGCGGTTCATTCGTTTCATGTTCATGTCAGGGCGGAATAGAGTGATTTTGCCGTCCTCGTCGCGGTATGCTTTGAGGCCTTCGAAGATTGTTTGGGCATAGTGGAGGACGCTGGAACTGGGTTCTAATGATAGAGGCCCATCTGTAATCATGTTAATTCAAGGTCCGGCTACAAAGGGATTTGAGACGTACAAGGGAGGATATGTGGATCTGCCCAGCCGCTCAGCGCGTTCCATTTAATCATAAGCATGTGGTCTGTCTTTCTGAAAATCTCAGCATAATCCACAACAACGATTGGCATCACTGACAAATATTCGCCCCCATACGAGCTTTGAGCTTTCGGGCGGAGGCTTGGGATTTGAGTTTCTTGTGAACACAAGGCGCGCAGGCTAAATAAGGAACATGAAATTTTCAGGTGGAGCCAAAAATGAACAATGTGTGAAGGTCATACCTCGATATCTGGAAGAGCAGTAGCCAAACCAGTCATAGGGTCCGTTGTGGGCGTATTGATGGGCTTTGAAGCATCGGAGGTCTTGAGACCGTTCAAAGCGAGAGGCGTGGTGTGGAGAAACCGTTCTGAAGTGACCATAGTTGCTGAGCGTCGGAAAATGGGTGCCTTGGGCGATAATCGCAAGCTGCGGGACAGAGCATGTGCAGCCATGGTCAACAGCAAGTCGACGAGAGGATGATGAGCAGCGCACGAGTCAAGCTTAACTTATAGTCACCGGGTTCAGCGCTAACCGCTAATCTAAAATGTGAACGGCGATAGGGGAATCGGAATTTCGGCTACGCTTTTATACGATCGGATTTGCTTCGGCTTACGTACTTGAACATCTTCCTGCCTATAACACAACTACGGGAATGTACAGGAAGGAAAGCATCAATGGCTGGGGTAATCGAAGCGACCAGTGACTCATAGTAGAGTCATACACGTAGCTGCTGCGAAGAAGAGCGGGGTTGACAATGAGAAAACTCGAAAGCAGGTGAATTGAGTAGCAGGAGCGGACCCAAATCCAACCAGTCTCGCTACTGAATCGTGCAGCCAGCCTTCCATTTAGATTTCGGGTTAACAACAGCTATTGCCTGTAGTCATCCAACAATAAGACTCATGCACACTCATGCCACTCAGGAAAATTGCATACCTCTTGGAATACATCAGGCACGCCCTCCAACGTCCGAGAAGAGCACTCAACATATCGAACCGCTCCGATCTTGCGCGCTAATGCTTCTCCTTCTTGCAATAGAACAGGACTCCCATGTCCATCGTGCTTCAATTCAATCAGGGCTTCGGGATCTTCGCGAAGGTCACTCTTCGTCCCCACCAGTATGATCGGGGTCTTCGGATGGAGGGCTTGAACGGCCGAGTACCAGGCTTGCTCGACATTTAAAAAGGAGGGTTTGGAACAAGTGTTGAAGCAAAGAAGGATGACAGTAGGCGTAAAGAAGTAGCACGGATCATAGGTGTACAGTTTCCTTGCGTTCAGTTCCCATGCTAACACGCAGCATAAGCATAAGCGTCACCTTTCATGGGACAAACAAACTAACCAGTAATGTGTATCGACTTCCGTGGTCGTTTCTTGTCCTTCTCAATTGCGAATAGGCAGTAATTGGCGGGCCCATGTGCTCCAATGCCCTACATCATCCACGGCGTTAGATCAGCATCAGCGTGTAAGGAACTGAGATCATCACCATTGGCTCCAGTTCGATACCGTGCCTTAATTTAGCCCATGCTTTGATTAAGGAGCGCTTCAGATGAGATGTATGATAGTCAGACCGAGATTTGAACACCAAGATTGGTTTCAAGCTACTTTGCCAACATCGGAGTCGCCCCACAAGTGTATCCTAGTTCCCAATTCCATCTCCTGACACCCTAGACCAAGCGTAGTAGACTCTTCAAGCCAGTATGCAGTCAACAGATGAGAGGTTCAGCGAGAGACGATCAGACGATCAGACGATCAAGTAAGGCATTGAAGGCGTGCTCAGAACAGGGCACAAGAGCATAGCAGGGCAACATGAGTGCAAACACGAGAGAGGAATTCCGAAACTATGATACGCCCAATCCTGAGAATCGATGGGAGATTTCTGTTGCCTGCGGAGAAACACAGAGTCTCTGACACGACCGCGAGAACTTTTTTGCATAGAGAAGTGCAGTGAAAATGATGTTGTTGGACTTCCCTATCTGACAGGGTTTCGTGCGAGTTACTGACGAACAGATCACAGACGCGGACCAACAACGAATCAGGCGGGACCGATTCGATAAGCCAGAAAGATGAACCACAAGAACGAGAAATGAAATGTCTCAGACCCAGAATTTTATCACACTTTCAAGGGCATGAGGAGAGATTAATTGATATATAGTGACGTGCTCACCGAGCTGTTGAACTGTCAAGACCCATCCGCAGATTGATGCGCTTTGAGGCAAGATGGAGCTCGCGTTTGTCGCAAGATGGCCGCTGCAACTTCGGCTTTCAGTGACATTCCAATTGAAAGTTCCCCATATACTGTGCACGATATTCTGACACAATATGGATGCGTCACTTGCGACGTGCTAAAACCGGCCGGGATTCTTGGTGGCATCGATGCTCGTGTATAGATTGACGGAGAGCACGGCGACGAGAAATCTCAGAATACGAGTTGGCAATTTCTGTCGTAAGAAGTCATACGAATTTGTGCACAGCGGCGCGGCCATGGCAGGATGCGGGCAGCGTTCTCGGGGGTGCTGTTGACGACGAGCTTTTGTTTGCTGTTGTTATCGAACGCGTCAAAGTACCGGCAGACCACGACTGCAGCTCCATTGTACATCAAATCTCCCTCACGCTCCTTTACTTTCCATTTGACCCTGGGATACCTGATACCAATACGATTCAAAGGAACACACAATGCCAGTCCAAGACCGCACCAATGAATTCAAAGCATGCGTAGAATCAATACGAAGTCGTAGCAATTACCCCAAGGGTTCCGAAGCCAAGCAGCGGTTATTACAGAATGGCTCTGCAGGGAGAGGAGGCAAGGGAGAGTTTGCTAGGATGGCTGGAGCTATAGGGAAGGACATTGCTGAGACTACTCGGAAGTTGGGAAAATTGGCGCAGCGTATGTTCCTTACTTTGCAGTACAGGCTTCATTATCCTTACACAAGTGTTGTAGTTGCTAAACGCAAAACGCTTTTTGATGACCGACCAGTGGAGATTAGTGTGAGGAATTCCTTAATTGAACACTTCGCGAATCTAAGAAATCCTCCAGGAACTCACCTTCATAATCAAACAAGACATTGCCAAAATCAATCAGCAGATAGCTTCACTGCAGTCGTACCTTAAAACTCAGAAGACCCAAACATCTGGAAAGGGCGGAGTAGGGAAACAGGTTGATGAACATAATCATAATGTAGTCATGCTGCTGCAAAGCAAGCTAGCCACGACTTCGATGAGTTTCAAGGACGTGCTAGAAGTCCGGACACAGGTGAGAACTATCCCATGGAACTCCAAATCACACTGATCGTCTGTTCCAGAACATGAAGGAGTCCAAGGATCGAACTGAACAATTCATGTATTCTACTGCCTCAGCCGCTACCGCCGCACCTTCGAGTACGTTGAGACAAAGAACCGTGAGTTTCGTGTCCTGACTTCTCCGATAGACTCGCTTCTCTTTGCCAAGCAGAGAGAGGATGGCCGCAGCTCACGAAACGACGTGAAAGGCAAAGGCCGCGCCAACAATGACGACTTGCTGACAGTGGACTTGAGCTCCGCTGAGGAGGGATCTGGTAGGGGTGCGGATGGGTTTATGCAGATGCAGTTGGTAGAACAGCAGGTAAGTCTCTTTAAGATGTGCTCATGAATAGGAATTGACTGCCGCGCAGGACTCGTACATTCAATCGAGGTCTACTGCGATAGAGTCAATAGAATCGACAATCGCAGAGCTTGGCCAAATATTCAGCCAACTAGCCAACATGGTTGCCGAGCAACGAGAAACGGTCCAGCGGATAGATGCTGACACTATCGATATCGCCAATAACGTCTCTAGTGCGCAGCGGGAGCTATTAAAATACTACGCTAGTATCTCGAATAATAGGTGGTTAATGCTGAAAGTCTTTGGCGTTCTGATCGTCTTCGTGAGTAATATTCCGTTGCTGCTTTGTGAGGTTTTCTGACTCTTTTCTAGTTCCTTGTTTTTATATTAGTCTCTTGATCATCTGGACTATTCATCTTAGTTTATTCATACATGTTCTCGTACTCTTATATTTCCCTTTTGAGCATTGAGAGATGCGTCAGACTACCAGAGCAGGACGGGGAGAAGCGTTTGAAAAGGGCTCGAATCACGTGTCGCTGCCTTCTCCAGGACGCGATCGAGTCGCCCCAATGCTTTCCGCCCTAAATGTGGGCTACAGGGAGCACGCTACGACAACGTGTGTTGCCCTTACGCCATCATACTATTTTCAGTCGAGCTCAACATAAGACTCTTCGAATGTCAATGCCTCCCTCACGGCCTCCTTCTCCTATTTCACGCGTTCTTGTCCTGGGCGCAGGCAATTTCGGGAGCTGTCTTGCAGATCACCTCGCAGATAGCGAACACAAAGTCTTTCTCTGGGCACGCGATGCAGCACAAGTCGAGATGATGAATGTCGAACACAAAAACTCGAAATATTTGAAGGACCATGTTTTTCCTGCTTCAATTCAGGCGATCGGACCTGAATTGCCAAACGAAGATGTTCTCCATCAGATGGATGTTATTCTATTTGCTGTGCCTACTCAGGCACTACGGTAAATGAGGTAGAGATTCCTTATTTCTTCGAGATCTGAACCATCTATCAGGACCACTTTGCAGTCCATTCACAGTAAATTGCGACGCGATGATTCGCCTTTACTCATTTTCGTCAACAAGGGAATCGAATCTGAAACACAGGCTCTGACTTTGGAAATCATTGCTGATACTTGCGGACCTGACATCGCACGGATCGCTACCTTCCTCGTGAGTACGCGCCCTCGATCACTCGCTGTTCTCACATACCATTCAGTCAGGACCGTCTTTTGCCAAAGAAAGTGAGATCTAACACAAGTCAATTAAGATGTGAAGTACTCAATATGTTAATAGTTGTACGTCGGCAGCCTACATCCGTCTCCGTGGTGTCATTCTCGCAAGAACATGCAGAACGCGCCACAAATCTGTTCCATCAACCTTGGTTCCGTTGGTTCGTTTGATGCATCATGCCGCTGTCAGACTCATTAAAACGGCTAATGAAACAGTTACACTGGCCAAGATCCAATAGGGGTCGAACTGGCGGGAGCCTTGAAGAATGTTTATGCTATAGCGGCCGGCATGGCCGACGGGATGGGGTTCGAGAACAATACGCGGGCAGGTACGCATGGGTTTTTTAACTCACTCGTTTATGGTACTCAAGATCCCTCGACGAATATAGCAATAGTCACTCGCGCCCTTGCGGAGATGACGCGCATCGGAGTGGCATACGGGGCCTCGCCACTGACGTTCCTGACGTTGGCAGGTGTCGGAGATCTCATGCTAACGTGCAGCTCGCCGACGAGTCGAAATTACACTGTCGGGCATCGGCTCGGCAAGGGTGAGCGCTTAGAACATGTTCTCGAGACGCTAGGGAGTGTTGCCGAGGGGGTGACGACGGCAAAGGGGGCGCAGAAGATCATAGAAGATCTACGAGTGCCAGCGCCGCTCGCTACCGGGGTGAGTCACGGACGTGGACAATTCTGAGCTGCGCTAAAAACTTGTGATAAAAGGTGTACAAGGTGTTATACGAAGGTCGAACTTCCGCTGATCTATTTGAGCTCCCATCACTGATTCGTCTTTAACAGGCAAGACGGTCGAGGCTGCGGCCCAGTGGCTAATGGCTCAGCCTCCCGTGGCGGAGTTAGAGTTACCTGTGGAAGCACCAGTAAAGGCGATTCTTCGAAAGCTAGGTGTACCAGACGCACGAGAGGCTAAATAATGTCAACTTGAGATAATACTCTGCGTGGGCGGCCGAAATGATAGACGGCTATTGCGTATATAATCGGAATTAGGAGAATGAGCGGAGTTGGAAAGCGCACGCGCGTAAGGTCCAAAACGTGAAAAAACCCCAGCGGCGCTTTCGCGGGTCACCGAGAAAAAAATTTCGTAGTTCGGGGCTCGTCCGGTCTCTATCCTTGTTCTCGCTCTCCTCATCGTCCAGCGCGCTCTGCTCGTGTCCTTCCTCTCCTTGCCTCTCTAGAGACTTCAAGTTCACGTCCGACTTCAGTCCCTACCCAGTTATTCTTTACTATGGTTTCTTTACTTTGGAAAGCAGCTGCCGATGGCGATTTGGCGAGAGTACACGAAGCGTTGAGCGAGCCGGCCGGGACTGACATCGAGATCAAAGGTACGCAAACTTGCTATACACTCTCCTGCCTTCCAGACGGTCAGCCCATCAAACTGCTGTCTTTTCCCTGGATGCTATAACTGCAGAGCCCGCCTAACGTCTTTCCTCAGATCTGAACGGCGAGACTCCCCTCATCCAAGCCATCAAAGGCGGTCACGTACAGGTCGTGCAGGCCCTGTTGGCTCGCGGTATGCTTAAACAACGCGCTATACTCGCACACAGCTCATCCATATCGTTAATGTTTCTCAGGTGCAGACCCTAACAACGGTTCTAGTCGCGGGCGACCTGAGACTTATACTGCCGACCCGGCCATATTACAGGCGCTCCAAACTCCTCAAGGCCCTCCTCTTCCCAATGGCGCGTCTCATGCCAGCTACGGTCCAGAGGGCTACGCTTATGCTCCCGCGCCGTACTATGGGCAGCACGTCGCCTATGGCACCCCATACGCATACATGCCTGCTCCCGGCAACGGAAATATGGTCCCATACGGCTACTATCCTCCTCCTCCCCAACAAGCTCCTTCTGGAGAGCAGCAGCCTCAGGAACAGTCGCCACAACCTGTCCAGCCATCTATTGATCAGGCTGCGCAAGGTAATTTACCCCCACCCGAAGTCGCCAGGACTATTCCATGCAGGTCAGCAGCATCATAATTTCCCTCCTGCTTGTTCTTACTGTTTTTCCAGGTTCTATCCTGCATGTCGGTACGGTCCGGCGTGCTATTTTGCACATCCCCAGGCCCCTTACTTCCCCGGTCCCCTCCCTCCTCCTGCTCAATACTCCAACGCTCCTTACGATCCTACCTCTAATCCCCAGTATGCGCCAGGATACTATCCGATGTCGCCCACCTATGGGCCGTCAGCGCCCCCGTCTCAAGTGATGTCCCCCGTTCCTAATGGCCAGCCCCCGCTGTTGGGACATTCTCGCTCTCCAACCGAGTTAATCTCGCCCATCAATGGAGCATTCCCCCCTAATGTGCAAGCTCAACCTCTTCCACCCCCTCCAATTCCTGCCCACTATGCACCCGTCTCCCCGCCATACACCAATGGTCACCATGTCCCTCACCCGCCCACTATCGTCCCCATGCCTCCTCCACCTAGCAATCCGCAGTCTCCTACCGTGTACCCTGTTGTATCTCCTGTATTAGCGGGCGTACCATACCCTCAACAACGACGCGAATCCATCAGCAATTTTTCACAAGGCCCGATGTCTCCAATTAACAGCTTGGGCCCGTCCCAGATCCAAAGGTCTCCCCCTCGTCCTGATGGCGAGAGCTTTGGACAAAATGGGGTGCCGCGCGATCAACAGCGGCCTAACAACCGCGGAAATCCTCGGCGTATTGGACACCCTCATGGATCTCATGGATCATTTGGGAAAAAGCCTGCTTGCTTATTCTTCCCCACTGGTCGATGCCGTAATGGGTGAGCTTATTCCTGCACCATAAAAACGATTGGAATCCTGATCGTCATACAGCGATCAATGTCGATTCCCTCACGTTATGCCGGAGCCTGGAGCCCAAGTGAACGGTGCATTTAGCGTTCGTTATCCTACTCGTTCGCGTCCCGCCCCTCCCCCAACTCTCGAGGACAAGATGGCTGGTCTGACAGTCCGGGAGGTCAGTATATGCGCTCTATATCTCCACTTCTTACACTTACATTTGTATTCATAGACTAATGGCGCATCAACCAATGGGGATGGGTCATCAGAGCATGACCCTGCTGACCCCGCGACTCAACAGCAGGCTCGTTTTCCGAACTCGACGAGACAGCTTGTGAACGGAGCCGGTCGAACGGAGAAGCGAAACAATCCATCAATAAAACAGCGAATACCGAACGCTGACGATTTCCCCACGCTTCAGGGGAATAAAACCCCTCCGCTGACGAATGGACATGTCAATGGACATTTCAGCAACGGTCCTACTGTCGCACAGGTCCTTCAAGCTGCCACGGCTAAAAGTCAGGCAGCGAAGTCCGACACATCTGAGAAAGATGGGTTTCGTCGTCCGGCCCAGCTGAAGGTTTGTACGCCAGCCCATTTATCAAACGGAAATTAATCTCCATATTTAGGCTGGACATTCCATTACTGAGAGCAATGGAGATACTTCCACGCCCTATTCTTCTGATTCGGCCGAACCCAAAAGTCCTGTCCCTCAGCAAGTTCATGTCACGGCATGAATCAGTTCCCGTCGTATTCCTTCGTAGCTCTTTTCTGTCTATTTCTCGTTCTCTCTGGTACCCGGTTGCCCCTTTTCTGACAGTATCATTGGATATCTACGCTCCTCTTGCACTTATTAACATCTCTCTCACATGTCTCATTTTCATCGAACTTTGGTTCATATTTTTGCTGTGCGTTGCATTTAGTAGATTCAATCTGCCTCGTTGCTTATCATTGATTTCCTTGCACCCATTCATTCTTTGTTCTGCCTATTCATTGTGTTTTTGCGCTCATCTCATATGCCAGTACCATGCTCGAATCCCATTTTTTGGTCTTTAAGTCTACGTAGTATTACTTCCCAAAACGTCTGACAAAACACTGATGTATTCCTTGTCTTCATGAATCCCAATGTTCTAACCCTCGCATATCTACACCCGGTTGTGTGATGACCTCGCCCATGCGTACACTCTCAGACAGGCCTCCTGCGATCAGAAGCTCTTGCACGGCTGTGACATCCTCCGAACCCACAATCAGGACCATTCCGATCCCATTGTTGAACGTCCTTGCCATTTCTGTTGACGCGACATTCCCGTTCTTTTTGAGGAAGCGGAAAACAGGAGGTAGACTCCATGCTGCGGCGTCAACATAACATCCCAAATGTTTGGGTAAAACTCGCGGAATATTTTCCGTGAAGCCTCCTCCAGTGATATGTGACATTCCCTTGAGAAGGCCCTTATGGATGGCAGGTAGCAGCTCCTTGACATAAATTTTCGTTGGTGTCAGCAGTTCGGCCCCCAGCGTCTTGCTTGCATCCCAGGGGCACGGAGAAGTATACGTTAATCCAGATCTTTCGACGATCTTGCGTATCAGAGAGAAGCCGTTCGAATGGACTCCGGAAGATGGCAATCCAAGGAGAACATCTCCTGCCTGAATATCGTTTCGTGGCAAAACGAGGTGACGCTCGACTGCGCCCACGGCGAATCCAGCAAGATCGTAGTCATCTGTGTATCCGAAGATCAGGAAACAGGGTCTATACTCCATGCGGGAAAGACGTACCGTCAGAATACATCCCTGGCATCTCGGCTGTTTCACCTCCAACCAGAGCGCAGCCGGCTTGGAGGCAGCCTTCAGCTATTCCTTTCACGACCTGCGTAGCGACCGGAACATCGAGTTTACTGCAGCCATAATAGTCAAGGAAGAATAATGGTTCGGCCCCTTGTACGATCAGATCATTGACGGACATTGCCACGAGATCAATGCCTGAGATTGATTCAGTCGGAATGATTCATGAGACAGAATTTGTTCATTCTTACCAACGGTGTCGTGTATATTGGCATCCATCGCTACGCGTAGCTTCGTACCCACGCCGTCAGTTCCGCTCACGAGGATGGGATCCTGGTACCCAATAGCCTTGAGATCGAACAGCCCACCGAAGCCTCCAATAACGCCATCAGCCCCTGTACGACGTGTCGCACGCACGAGCGGTTTGATCGCTTCTACCAAAGCATTTCCTGAATCGACGGAAACCCCTGCCGCCGAATAAGTTAGGCTGGTATTATCGGTCTGAGCAGCAGCCAGCGCCCTTGTAGACGCCAAGAAGCAGTTTCAGCTAAGCCAGAAAATGTTACCAAATAGGGATATGCGTACCTATGTGCAATGTCCCTTCTATATGTTTTCCCCTCAAACTTCACAGCGTCCACGCCAGCATAGGCGAGGTCAAGGGCCTGACGGAGGTTTTCGCCATAAGCGCTCACGGCAATAACGCGACCGCCCGATGTAACGAGTTGGCCTGATTTTACATCCGTCCCTGCATGGAAGACAACGACGCCTGAATCATATGATCAGAATCTTGCAGGGTAGCGATAGTCCCGCATATGCGAGGAAGAGTACCTTCAGGAACGGAGGATATTTCGATAGCCTTGCCCTTGGGATAGCTCCCTGGATATCCTTGAGAAGCCAGAACGACCGAAACGGCCACACCCGGTCGTATCTTAATATCTACGAAGTCCAAACGATGTTCCACGGAAGCCTGGGATCCAACTTCATGAGTTATACGGAGAAACAGAACGTACGGATCTCACGAGAAGGATGGCGGCTAGATCAGTTGATTCATCCAAAAGTAGCATCAATGCTTCAGTTTCTGGGTCCCCAAATCTGACATTGTATTCTAGTAATCTGGGGCCGGACGGAGAGAGAATGAAACCCGAGAACAGTAGTCCAACGAAAGGGAAGCCTAAAACGGACCGTTAATTAGCATTCACGGCTTCGCTAGGTAAACATACCGTCTTTGCGCATTCCATCAATTGTAGGTTGGAGAGCTTCTTTCATAATTTGGTTCATTACCGCAGAGGTGGCCACGGGAGCTGGAGAATAGGCTCCCATCCCGCCTGTATTGGGACCAGTGTCATTTTCCCCGATTCTTTTGTGATCTTGGGCTGCTGGCAGAGCTCGGATCGTGTAGCCGTCTGAGAAAGCGAGAACGGACAGCTCGGGCCCGGTGAGAAATTCTTCGATCACGACTTCACTACCTGAGCACGAAGCGAGTGGAAAAGAGAGAAGTTAAATCAGTGTACGACGAGAACACAAAGAATAAACTGACCAGCTTGCCCGAAGACAGCATCCTTCATAATTTGTCTCAGCCCATCGATGGCCTCGTCGATCGACTGAGGTATCAGGACACCCTTTCCAGCCGCGAGACCGCTTGCTTTCAATACAACAGGGTGTCCACATGTCTGCACATATTTGACAGCTTCTTCGTATTGAGTGGACTTGAACACTCGAAATTGCGCGGTAGGGATTGAATGTCTGGCCATGAAGTCTTTTGCGAAGGCTTTAGATCCTTCCATGCGAGCTGCTTTCTCGGTGGGTCCAAACACGGGGATGCCGACTAGGATATCTCAGTTATGGCTGTAGTGATCGCATGGAATTTTGTGACCTGCGCGGAAAGCACTCTCGACGCCGTCTACCAAAGGTTGCTCGGGACCAGGCAGCACCAGATTCACCTAGATAGAATTAACCAAAAAACTAGATTGCAACAGGAGAAGACACACATTCTTCTCAAATGCGAACGCCACGAGCTCTGGGAAATCGGATGCAGAGATGTTCACATTAGAGCACTTGGTTTCCTGCCCAGTGCCGCCATTGCCTGGTGCGACATAGATGTGCTCGACCAAAGAAGATCGCGATAGTTTCCAAGCAAGAGCATGCTCACGACCGCCAGCGCCGATGAGCAGAATACGAAGGGACATGCTAAATTTTTTTTATATCGGTCACACACCGTCACACAGAAGATGAGATCAAAAGGAGTGATTCTATTGGCTAATGGTTAGGGTTAGGGTTAGGACTACGAAGGTGCCAAAAAAAGAGGGCAGGTTAGCCCGAGGGGCCAATCCTGCACGGGAAAATATTTAGACGGTGCATGAGGGGTTTCCCCATACATGTCACAGCTCCTCCGCTATGGAACAGGGTCGCCGTGCTATGCGGAGTTTCCATGACACATATACCCAATTACGTGAAGGGGCACATGCCATCAAGGTAAGTATGAAGAAAAGGCAAACGAAATCCAGAGCCTTATATACCCCAGCATCGTGCACGGGCCATGTCTCGTCACGCCACTCGTGTCTCGGCAAGTTTCGGCAAGTTTCGGCTTTTCGCTTCGGGAGTTCCTGCAACGTGCTCGGGCATAGGGCGTCAAGTCCGATGTCTCACAGTTGTGCTTTCAGTTCGACTTGTCCACCTAGAAAACAGACTTGAGTCATTGCATAAAATATTGTAGAATCTTGGCTGCTCTCCACTCCATGTGTTATCTGGACTGTATACCACTTTCGGAATATATTGCCAAATTGAGTAATGTCACGTGCACTCCAGGGAATTCAAACAACTCGTCGCGTCTTTGTGACAATCGCGTTCCATACTCTTGCCACCATGACTGTCACCCTCGGCCTGGCTGAGAGCTCAACAGACCAGTCTACACGAAGAACATTAACGAACCTCTCCCTAGCCGTCGCCAAGAGCAGGAAAATCATCGTTGTCACCGGCGCCGGAATATCATGTTCATCTGGCATACCTGTAGCTCGCTCATTTCCCTCTCGTCGATATTGATGCTAATTCTTACACAGGACTTTCGCTCCTCTGATGGACTCTACAATCTCGTCAAGTCCAAGTACCCCAATGCAGTCCTGAAAGGGCGGGATCTCTTCGACTCGTCTCTCTTCCGTGACCCCACCTCCACTTCACTATTCTACACCTTCATCTCAGAATTGAAGCGCTCAATTGATGGCGCATCTCCTTCCCCTACCCATAAATTCCTCGAAACATTGCGTATCAAGAACAAGCTACTCCGAAGCTATACTCAGAATATCGATGGATTCGAGGCTCGAGTCGGGCTGAAAAGCAAGGGAAAAATGAACGAGATTGTCAACGTCCAGCTTCATGGCGACGTTCATAGAGTGCGGTGCTCTGTCTGCAGCACCGACATCGAATGCTCCCCATCGCATTTATCTACCTTCCTCGACGGCGAGGCTCCTGACTGCCCCGACTGTGCTGAGCGGTGTATGTATCCATCAACATGACCTGTATACCGATCGAATGACCTGTTCCATGCAGCTGAAGTACGAGTCGCTTCGTCACGACGTGCCCTCAAAATTGGGACACTTCGACCCGCCATCGTACTTTACGATGAGCCCCATCCGCAAGGCGATCTCATTGGAAAAATTCAAACGAAGGATTTGTCGCAGAAACCCGATCTCTTGATTATCATGGGCACTTCATTAAAAGTCTTTGGCTTGAAGAAATTGGCGAAAGAGTTCGCCAAGGTCGTCCATGCGTCATCGAGTAAGAATGGCTTAGGTGGCGGAAAGGTCATCTTCGTCAATAAGACCGCCCCTGGATCTGAATGGAAAGACATCATCGACTATCATGTGCAAGGCAATACCGATGATTGGGTCGAGAGAGTGGAACGGGAATGGCGGAAGGCCAAACCTTCCCACTGGGAGACTCAAACGACCCTTTCTGGTCTTCCTGGCATGAAAGTTGTCAAATCAGCTCTCGCGAAATCGAAAGGCATGTTATTCCGCTTCCAAAACTGGTCAAATCCCTCTGACACTCTCGATCTATAGGAAGCAAAGGGGCGAAAGAAAACCTGCCTCCTGCCAATACTATACCTCCTATCCGCATCCCCCCTAGCAAACCAATTAAACCGACGTCTCCGTCTAAGCGGAAAACGATGGATTCACAACGCGACCTTCCTGAGAGCCCAACGAAGAAGCGTGCCGGTTTGCCCGCGCGATCTTCGGCCTTGGAACCTATCCCGTTCAGCGCTAGCAGATCCATGCCCGACGTTTATACAAATGCGTCGCAAGCCCCTTGGATGAAGCCTCGGCAGCAGGCCAAGCCTTCTTTCCAGCCCCTCGTTGACGATTCAGACGATCTCGACCGCGATGTATTCTTAATTGAGCCAGATCGGAAGGAGAGCTCCGAATCCGATGTGGATCTACACGACCTCTCCATGCTATCGTCCCTTTCTTCGGAAGATCCTAGTTCCCCTGAACCGATGTCAGATTTGACCATGCTTTCTGCATCTTCGGATGACGATGTTTTCGATATGTCACTCTGTTCCCCTCCGCGACCCAGTTGGACGACATCGCAAGCCGTCCGGATTACTTGAACTATATATTCACACATGTACGGATTCACGCATGATTGTAGATGATGGATGGTAATAAGTTAAGCTACTCTGTACATTTACTAGTACATTCGCATCTCAAGCACTTTGAGATGTTTTTATCATACAACGATGTCGGAAACATGTACAAGATCACGAACTTCTGCATGAGACGCGGTCTCACGCTCATACGCTTCTCTTTCCAAGTCGAGACCCCTGAGACCAACTTCGAGTGCATTCTCAATTTCTCGCCGTCGTTCCATCTCCCATGCCCGCAATTGCCTTTCGAACCCGCGATTCGGCCGGACAATGGGTCGACGAGCTTTGACGAATGCCAAAGCGTCGTCATATGCCATGTACTGGGATGCGATCAGATAACCAATGATGACACTGGCACTTCGACTCATGCCCCATACGCAGTGGACGAGCAAGCGACATGTCTCGCCGCCTGCGAGAGCATTTTTGATGAATTCGGTCGTTTCGGGAAGGCGTATGGATAGATTTTCGGTGGAGATATCTTCGAGACGTATCCAAAGTCTCTTGAAGCGATCGCCGGTGTTCAAGAAGATGTCGGATCCGGTGAGCGAGAGGATGTGTGTGATGCCTAGGTCGTCGAGTATTTGGGGCGATGTGGCGGTATATTGATCACTTAGATAAAGTTGAGGAAGTATCATGGAAGGCTGAGGCTCGAAGACTCGGCCTGAAGAAAGATGGAGGGTGCATCGATGGCGCAGGATGAGTCGCTCGCGCAGGAATTGGAAGGCTTCCGAATTCGGAAGAGGTATGAATGGCTGCCATTACGAGCATTAATGTTGATCCGTGAACGTCGGGCGGCGGATGAGTGGACAGCGACTTACGTCTATTTTACGACCTGCAAAGGCGCAGTCGTCGAGGGAGGGATAGACAGCCAGTTTGAATTCTTTCGCTTGTGAAGGCGTGGGGAGCATTTCCATTGTTCCGAGCTTTTGATGTCAATTCTCGGGAGAGGAGACGAAGAGAGGGTTGATTGCCATCCCATTCGTATTTATAATCTCACTGAGGAGGTCGGAAAGAATCAATCTTAGGAGGAAGCGAAGCAGAGGCCCGACTCCAATCAGCCGAGAACTTCCGGATTTGGTCACCCGAGGCCTTCGATCGACCTTCCGAAATTTCGAGCCGCGACACTCGTCCGAACAGATTTAGGAGTATCGATGCAGATTAATATTCACAAAAAACAGATAGAGTACCATACAGAGCGTGGAATGAGTCTACAGACGAAAGCAGTCACAGTAAAAGACAGGTCAACAAGCCGCTCTCCCACAATAGTAACATGAAAAGTCAAAGTGCGATTTCTAATCGCTGATGAGTTCGCTGACTTTCCAATCCTCAAAACTACCGTCGGGCAAGTAACGTCGGATAATGAGGGGAATTTTGCGCTGCGAGAGCTCCTTGATCGCGATCTGCAGGGCGTCTGACTCGCCGTCGAGCGGAACAAGGACAGGGGCGTTCATACTTGTACGCAAGGTCAAAATCAGACGTAGAACGGTATCAGTCCCACTATGACTCACCTAATCTGCAACGCTCGTGTGCCCAACACTCTGGCCCGCTCGTATTTTGTAAGGTAGGGGGTGGTGATTCGCACTTTGTTGGGTTGTTTCTCCCCTCGCATCCCGACGACGGTCGACTGCTCGCCGTTCTGCCCTTGATGCGTGGCATCGGCCATATCATGGTCTGTTCCATTGGGGCCGCCGTGGCTGACTTCGCCATTCGCCTGCGGGTCGCCATTCACCTGGTCGTCGGTCGGCTGATAGTCGTACTCCTCATCCTGGCCCTTGGGAGATGATTAGATCCTAGAGAAAGCGCGATGCAGTTGGAGATCACACAAAGGTATCGTCCTGGTACCTGGGAAGACGTGATAGGTCTGACAAGGCATAGAAAAGAGTAAAACCTACCCCGAGTTGTCGTAGTCAAAGCCAACATCGCCGCCTCCGTCGTCAGACATGGTCGTTCAGATGGTCGACAAGATTCTAGACACTCAGATGTGTTGGAAGAAGCTAATGACGTCGGCCGAAGAGAGAAAAGTTGACGAAGGAGGAAGGCAAGGGCTGGAAGGAGCCGTTGTGGCCGTGACACTAATTTTCTTAGGCTTTCCCACGCCCACCAGCATTTTCTTCTTGCGTGTCACACTTGTCAAACAAAGCGCGGTTCGTATGCTGATTTGCCCCTCCTTCGACAATTCGTATGGTCTTGTGACTATCTTACCTGCCTCTTCGGGACGCAGGTAAAACCTGGAACTTCTAGGACGATTAGACTCTCCAATTTGCCTGGATTTCGTGCGGTCGGGCATCCAACTTTTCCTAAACAGGAAGCAGTGTTTCTACATACGACGTTCAGGCTCTCACCCCAGCAATCATATGGTCATCTTGGAGACTTCTCGAACTCAAAAGGCATTCTCGGTCGAAAGGAAGCTGGCGGATCCCTATATATAACGAGCGTCTCAGCGATTCTGTCGTGCTGTTTCATCGTGATAAGGCAACGATGTAGAGTAAACGAAGCTCTAAATAGTCAATTTATGCTCAAACGCTCATTCGATCACTGTCACCGCGCATGTCTGTCTCATAAAGCCTGTCCGCCGTCGTCTCGCTGCCTCCTTAATACCGGTGATTTTCTGTTTTTCTGCTTTTGCATTACGGCTTTGCCCAGGCACCTCCATTCAAACGAGAGAAAATTATCATTTTTTCTATGGCATTCGCAAGGCTTTGATTGATGACGGTGTCATCAAAATTGATGGTGTAAGGGTTTCGGACGTATGGTTGTGTCAAGATCGGCGACCGGAACCAGAGTGGCCCCTATTTACGCGTCTCATACATTTGTTGGCTTTTACCGCCTCTCTTTCTTCTTACCACCACCATCTTCATCTCCCCTCACCTTTCTAGATTTCAACCACAACCCACACCAGCCCACCATCATACATCGCGACATGGTATCTCGTGCTTGGGGCACCCGCTATGACACTCTTACAGCCACAGAAGAAACCGATAATCCTCAGAATTCCGCTTCTGACGACGACGCTACTGGCAGAGAAAAAATACCACCCGCCTCCAATATCTCTCAAAACAAGGTCTACGAGACTGCTAGGTGGTCTGACGATCCGATGGACGACAGTCTCAGGATTTCTGCCCCCAATGGCGCGTCGTTGGATCCGTCCAAGCTGTCGAAAAATCGCACTGTCGCCGCCGATTTTCTGGCCGCTCCTAAGGATCGGGAAAGGTGGCCCCACGACGCAAGTGTCTTTGTCGCAAGGTGTGTGGCACGTGTTGTATTGGTTCCGCCACTCATCGTCGTCCTCAGCTTGCCCACTCATCTCGAGGAGCCAGAGCTCAAAAGGCTTCTCTTAGAGCATTTCAATCGCTTCGCCGATGTCAAGAACATCAAGATTATCCGCGATCAGCGAGGTGGACCGTGTGCCTTTGTCCAAGTCGAGGTGCCACTCATTCTTTGACGCATATATGGTGTCTATATGCGCGTACATACTCACTCGGTTTCTTTTTCTTTCATTGTAGGACTCGGCTCAAGCTCAAGTATTGATCGCCGGACGCGATGTCTCCATCTTCCAAGGCCGTACCATCCGTTGCGAAATCGCTCGCGCATTTCGTACCCTCCTTATCTCGTTCCGCGTTCCGCCTACCTATAGCCAGAACCCCCAAGTATCCGAGACTGGTGAAGACGGTGTCGATGCAAGCACTGGTAACGTACCTGTTAGCGTGAGACTCCGCAGGCCCAAGGGATCACGGTATGCCGTTTCTTTTACGAAATACATGTGTCTCACGCGTTTCTTCAGTCAGATCCAAGTGGTGTTGAATAACTACGCCAGCAAGTTCGATCCAACTCGAAGCGATATCTCTGAAGCCAACCCCGCCGATCCTTTCTCGGGAGCCGGTATGTTGTTCCATCCGCTGCAGAACAATGAGGCGGTGAGTTCGAAGTTCTTTTCCCTGTTTTTCTCCTTTTCTGTCTATTGCCTTCTTCACGTTGCTTATTTGAACTTCTTTCTTGTAGACGCTTCGGGAACTGGTTGACGCATTCGGGCCGATCGAATATTTTAGACCGTATAGTGCTCCCCCTCACATGGGAGGCGCATATCCTCCACCGCACGATGGCCCCCGTGCCCCGAACATGCAGGACGGCGTTTGGGAAGTTAAATGGGAGCATCGCGATGACTCAAGCTTTGCCATCCAGGTAAAACTTCCTCTCATCTTTCTCGCGAAGGGTAGTCCTAATAATCTCTTCGCGTAGACTCTTCCTCAGATTCCGCATATACTCGTGACTTGGGCTCATCAGCAGCCGTACGCCTTCCAGCGTCCTCCGACTCAACGTGCAGATAGCTTTCAACGTACTCCTCGCCATCATAATCCAGACGGCTATCGCGGCGTCGAACAGCCTTCTCCGAGATATAGATCGGTCCCTGCGGATTACGATGAAGATGAAGTTACGACACCGCCAGCTTTGTCGCCATCTACAACCTTCCATACTGTCCCTTCGTCTTCGAATGTGACGGAAGCCGGACTTGGCCCCGATCATTGGAACCTCGCTTCGCCTCAACCTGGCATATTCGCTGCTAGCATCGTCTCTCCGAGTAGCTCGCATATCCTGAATGGCGGTCGGGGTGGAGGTTACAGTCCGAGGGTTATTCGTGGCATCAATAAGGACGGCGGATTGACTGAGAACGATTTCCCGCCTCTCGAGAAGGTTGCGAAAGAGCCCCTGCGTCCCATCCGGAATACCGATGACGAAATTTCAAACGCGATGTCGAACGTTCAGTAAGTTTTCGACTTCAAGAAATCTCTCCGATGACTTATATATTCGTTAGCCTTGCGAATCCTCGCAGTCGACCACAGATCTTGGCACGGAGCATCAGCACTCCGCCTGCTGATCGCCCAGTGGGTGGAAAGCAGACTGCCACTTCCGACTTTCAACAGTTGGAGGAAGAGGTACCGCCGACGCCAGATCTGGAGGAGTTCGACTCGAAGACCTCTACTATGTCGCCAGTATCGCCGGTCACTCCGGGCCTGATTGGTACTCAACATACCGATTACCACGAGAAGGAGGTCGAATACCCTTCTTTGCACGAAGAGGTCGAGACTACCACCATCTTCGTCGGCGGCTTGGATATGTATGGACCTCAACAGTGGGACGAAACTATCCTCAAAACAGTCTTCGAAGAATTCGGAGAGGTCCTGGAAGTTCGTTATATCACTCCTCGTAAGTTTGCATCTTTCCTTGCCGTTCATCCCACTCAAACTTTCGCAGAGTCAGCGAGGGCTCCCTTCGCATTTATCAAATTTGCTACGACAGAAGCAAAGGAACGTGCCATCCAAGAAGCAGTAAGTTCTCCGATGTCGTTCAAGCTCAATTGTTTGACCAGTGCTGTTAGCATAACCGCGTATACGGTGGGCGCCGGATCCGAGTACAGGCTCGCGATCCTAATGCTCTGCGCGGCCAGTGGAGGCACCGGGGAAGAGGCAGCTATGGATACGCTCGTCGTTCGCGCAGCCGCGGACACGTCTTCGAAGATCAAATGCGTTCCTCTTATCGAGGTTACGATAAATCTCCCAACACCTTCCAGCCTGATCGCAGTCAAGTCAAGGGCTCCAGTATTGGAGAAAGCGACACGACCAGTAGCATGGAACAAGGCAACCAATCGATCAATCGAGGACGCGACGGTTCTTTCTCGCGAAGCACCAACAGCCCCGTCGCGAGCAAGAGGAGTCCGGCGCGAACAGACTCTACCGCCGTCCATCTCCCACAGGACGAGAGGATCACTACGCCATCTCATGCTGTTGAATCGTCCCCGATTCATGTCAGCGGGCCAAAAGCTTCGGAGCCTTCAGCTGAGGCGCCATCGCCATCGGTTGTTCCAACCGTTCCTTATTATGGTCAGACTCCCTGGGTCTACGCGTATCCTCCATATCCCTATATGCCTTATGGTTATGCACCCCAATACCCTGTGCCGCCATCCAACGCAGCTGCTACGCCGGCGGGTCTGCCAAGTGTCCCACCCACTGGACAATGGCCCGGATATCAGGTACGTCCCGGAAGTGTTCATCATCTTTCTGACTTCGCTGACTTCTGTGTTAGCCATTTGTTCCTTTCACGTCGTACGCGCCGCCCGCAACGAACATTCCTAGTCAAACTGCGTCTACGACGACTCAACAATCCACCCCTCAACCTCCTCTTCAGCCTTCCGGATTTATACAAGGAGAACAAGGATTGGTTCCAGTCTATCCGCCGGAGGCCTTGGACACATATATGACCAATACCGGCAATAAAGGCGACGCGCAGCCTCGACCCCCTAGCGTTCCCGCTGGATCTCAGACCCCTGCATCCCCTCAATATTATTGGGGATATAACCCTGCTCCATACCCTTATCCTCAGCAGGTTCCGGGATGGACAGATCCTTCGGCTCCGTCGCAGCCTCATGCCCCCACTCACCCTTCCCCCGTTCCCGTTCCTCATCCTACCTATGGATACCCGTCTCAAAGGGGTGGACACCACGGGCCCGTCGCTCATGACGCTCGTGGTGCAGCACATGGAAAGCCCAATGGACGCCGTGATCATCATCATAATTCTCATTATCGGCAGGGATATAACGAACATCACATTCATCACCCTAATAATCGCATTTCTCGGAACCCGGCACCAAACTCTCATCAAGGCCATGCCACTGACCATACGTTCGCAACGGATGCTAATACCGCAGCATCGGCACATCCTGCGCCTCATGCGCGGAATGTCGCCATGCAGGCTGGCTATCGTGGAGGTCCACCCGAGGGTTCGTGGTCATGGAACATGCCACAGTGAACAGCTCCTGTTCCCCTCGCGGTCTCTTCTTCAAAACAAACAACAAAATGTTTCTCTTGGTCCCGAACCAGATTCGTTAATGTCCTCTCTCTTTTCGCTCTGCATTCTTTCACGGTTTCGGCTAAATCTCATATAAACCCGCAAAAAAGTATAATCATATCAACTTCATAAACTCATAATGCCCATTCATCATTAATGTTTCTAACGTGTATTTGTATCTCCTTCATCCTTCAACGTCTTTCACTCCACCATCCTTCATCCTTCATCCTTCATCCCTCAATCTTCATTTCAATTCATCCATCATTTGTCTCCGCTTTCTCATTCATTTCACTGCATCCTTCCTCATTGGCATGGACGCTGGCATCTAGTGCCGTTTCTCAGAAAATCATCTTCATAGCGGTTCTGTTTAGACATCACAATGTTTATCGATACAGTATAGTGAATACAATGTGTTTATACACAACGATAATGATAGAAAATAAGCATTCTATAGCGAGGAGACGGCAGCCTCTACATTCTCTAACCAGTCACTCAAGTCTTGCCAAAAGTCGATCTGGCTTCTAGAACCGTACCACAAAGGAATGATAGACAAGTGATGACGATTCGGTTCGTGATGCACCTGCCATTTGCCAGGTACAGGAGTCGATGATTGCGGTCTGTGGTCACAATGTGCCGATCTACCGTGACATGCATGTTTAAGACATGGGCGAGGAACAGATACAGATACGACGTACGAGCAATCTGATGGATGCCACTGTGAGAACAGAGGGACAACACCATCGTTGGCGCGATATTTTTCTTCTCCAGCGGCCCAGATATTACCCTCCAAGTCACCTCGAGGGGGGACAGGGGATTTCTTCTCGGGGTATTCGCCCTGAGGGCGACCGAAGAACGACGGAATGGGTCTCAAGAATGTGAAGTCGAATTGAGATATCAATCGAGAAGTGATATAGAAGGGCGAGATGAGTTGAGCGAAAGGGGTGCTATGTTGGTTGCTATTGGGATGGCCCCTTTCAGTCTGTCGCGAAGCTCAGTATGTAGTATTCTGGTGACGGCGGGTTCACAAACCATGGTAGCAGTATAACTTTGATAGAAAGTATTTCTCGAAAACGCTCCTTCGCCTTTTGCATCCCTCTCGTCTGCAGCTTCGAACGTAACATCGTAAGGTGCGGCATCTTTTCCTTCCGCCCAATCGCTTTTCCATAATTGAGAGAGAAGTTGAGAGAATGAAGTGTCGCGGTATGTGAGCGAACGGGATTCGGCGTGAAGGTCGAATGGGAGAGGAATGAGCGGGGAGAAGAAAGCTAGGATGTGGACTGATTTAGTCAGGATGGAGCCGAACTGATAAGGTATTAGATTACAGAATAGAAAACCCGATAGGAGAGACTGACGGAAAAGGGGCGAACTGCAGGAGCAGCTTTGACTGACTCTCCTAGAGAGTAGACAAGCTGCGTACCACGGAATGGAGCTGACACTGTTCAATACCCGTGAGACCAACACAGCAAGGGAAGGAAACAGCTACACGGTACCTGCAGTGACGGAGAGGACCATGTCAGGATGAGCATCGGGGCCGAAGAAACCTTGGGTGATCAACGCAATGAGCTTTACGATGGTGCTGCCGCCCTATACACCGGTATCAGCATCAATTCTCTTGGAAAGGTAGGCTGGAACATACGATGGAGTGTCCTAAGAAATGCAGTGGGTTGTCCTTTGACCAGGCGGGATAGAGTCCCTCTTCGTAGACCTTCCCGTATCTAGAATGCTTGAACTCTATAGAGTGTTGTTCTCCGTAGTCAACTACAATACACATTAATCAGAGAAAGGCTCAACTCAAATTTGATTGGTAGACATACCTGGTCCGCCTTTGAGAGCATAGTAAAGTTCGCATGCTCGATCATGAAGCGAACTGACAGGGCCAACGCTACATCCAAGGCCTCAGAAGACAGAAACCACTTTAGTTGGGGGGTATACCTAGCAAATATGATGCGCCTTCTATTGCTGCCTCTATTCAGGTGATCTTCAAATTTTCCCCAGAAAAATTGCGAAGTTGAGGAAAGAAAACCTTCGACGAGGACGAGGGGAAGAGACAACTGTCGCGTCATGCGCTTGCAGATCTCGATCGCAGAGCGCTAAGATATATTTGCTACTTGATCTAAGCCTAACCCGAACCTGGTACAGAAACGCCCTCCATAGCTTTCCGCACAATTTCCTGGAATAAAGGATATGTACGAGTTTTCTTGTATCGATGTAAGATACCGAATGAAGTGGATTCGGGATCAGGAGTTTCTGACGATTCTGCTGCGTCTAGTAAGGTGACCAGTTCAGAATCGACAGGTAAGCTCCCTAAGAACGGGATTTGCTCTCTTCGAGCTAGTTCTTCGCCTCCGCCTGTGGAGAATATGTTCGTTATTTCTCCGCAACATGGGCAGACGTATCCGCTCATGTTCTCGACGAGACCAAGAACAGGGACGTTGACGGTTTTTGTAAATGAAAGGCATTTCATGACGTCTAGAAGAGCAACTGCCTGAGGCGTAGATACCACGACTGCTGATATTCGAGAGTGGATGGGTGCAAGGTGTTCGATCAAAGACAGATGCTCGTCAGATGTTCCTACGTCAATGCGTCAATTCAATGATCTTGAGCGTTTGGTGTGACTTACCTGGTGGGGTATCAACGACCAGATAATCCAATTCACCCCACCGAACATCACTGAGAAACTGCCTGATCATCGCATTTTTCTTTGGCCCTCGCCATACCACTGAATCTCCTTTGTTCTTCAGCAAAAAGCCGACGCTCATGCAAGCGAGTCTTGCATCCGAACCATCCGCATAAACAGGGACCCATCCAGTTGAACTTTGATGAACGCCATGCCCATCCAGTCCCAGCATTCGAGGGATGGACGGACCTGTGAGGTCGACATCCAGTATGCCAACTTTGGCTGTCGGCGACGAGTCGTAGAGCGAAAGCGCAAGCTGGGCTGCTACTGAGCTTTTCCCTACGCCGCCTTTTCCTGAGAGAACAAGGACGATATGTTTAACATCACTCAGTCGTCGAGATACAGGCGTAGACTCGGTCGTCATTGGGTATGGTATGGTATGGTAAGAAGAGGTATGAAAAACAAGAAAGCACAACAAATAATCTTAGTCAGGCCAAGCCGAGTCAATCGCGTCGTTGGGCCAATTTCCTTGCTGCCCACTCCTTTACCTGTCGCTCGAACCCGTCGTTGGGACGCACGATCTTGCGACGTCTCCTGACCATCTCCAATGCCTGCTCATACGACATTTCACCCGCCACCATCAAATAAGCGATCACCACACTGGCACTTCGACTCATGCCCCAAGTGCAATGCACCAATACACGCGTTCGAGGCCCATCATGCAAGGCATTACGGATGAATGTGGTCGTCGTATCAAGATATTCGGACAGAGGCGCAGATGGTGTATCTGATATGCGGATATGCAGTCGTCGGGAACGAGGAATCAACCTGTTCTGCCAGGACGAGTATGGTGCAAGCTGTGGTTCTGGGACCACGCTCAGGAGATGTGTTACGCCTAGTGTACGGAACACCACCGGTGATGTCGCCGTATACAGATCGCTGATATATAGTCCAGGAATAATCTGAGAGAACTGCGGCCGCCAACTCGACCCGTCTGTCAAGGGAATAGTGCAGAGCTCGTATAACCGTTGGCGGGCTTCGTTCGAGGAAGTCGTAAGTTTCTTTGGATGGTGTGTCGTTTTGGCCTAAATATGTTTCTCGTCGTTAGCTGAAGTGCAATCAAGCAGGGCATGGACACTGCACCATTACTCTCCACTCACCCACCTTTGCTTTAGTAGCAACCGCTGCGATGCCAGCAAGATATTCTACCAATGCCATCGATATGCATGACGAGATGAGCACGCGAGCCAAGGGTCAGTTATAGGGCTCCGTGCGTGAGAGGCATGGCATGGTTGCATTGCGTTCCAGGTGTGTTGGCAATGGTGTCATCAGCGTTTTGCAGTTTCCAATTTTGCATCATTCAGATCGGAACTTTGTCCAGACGAGTCATCAACGACAAATTTCCGAGCGGGGTCAAAATACATGTTAGCGGTGTGTACTGCAAGTAGGGCAAACAAGGCTATAAAAGATGAAAAGCGAGGTAGTCAATACAAGTATTCAAAATGTGGTGCAGCAAACGCAGTGTCATCAGAATATCGTCCAGCAGTCGTGTGGGACCGTGTGTCGATGAGGATTAGTCAGGGATGTAAAGTAGGTGCGTGAATGAGAGAGTACTGAAATGAAGAGAAGAAATAATAAGTGCAAGAGGTAGACATGCGTGTACGTGGAGGACCATGTGGATATCAGACCGGAAGGCGACGTCACCCTGCTTCTGAGTCTGTCCATGCAAGGATCCTGAAGGACCTGATCCAGACTTCGCCGCCTCCATAGCCGACACAACAATGGTCGTCGTGGAGTGCAGCTTTCCCGGGATGCCAACCCATGTCATATTGGGCCTGGGCTACGAACAAGGGTTCGCCAGTCGCCTCACGACCGGCTTCTATGGGGTATATCGGGCCTCGATTTTGGGAGAGCGATTCGCTGACGGTGGATGTCACGTCTATCCAGCGAGCATAGGAAGAGTCGCCGATGAGGATTTCAAACGTGGAAACAGGATGTTCAAGGCCGCCGTAGCTGATACTCGCTCGCCCATCCTGAAGGTGCTCTCCCGCTTTTCCGGGATGTACTCCGCCTTTGAACCACGCGCGAACAGAGTACAATTCCTCGTTGTCGACTTCAGTGCCTGTCTGAAGTGCGTCACTGGGAATGGGGGCGCCACCTTCGAGGAGCACCCATCGCAAAGGAGGTCGGGGAACACCTGGTGTGGCATAGGATTCGGTACGAGCACGAGCAGAGGCTAACCAATGGGCGTGGGAAGCGTACTGTTTCCACACTGAAGATTTCAAGGCTTCGGTAAGCTCGTCCGTGGAGTCGAACGCGAGAATTCCGGCGTGATGGACGGGAGGTACGCGCTCTCCTCGCATTTCTTTTATTAGTTCTGATTCTGAAGAGTCATTAAGGCGTTCGGTGAGCTTCAGCTCGCGATACTGGGGGTCAGAGAAGCTTTCAATGTTGGGCAGCTGGATTGAGGCGAGGTTGGGTGGTGGATGTTGGGGAACAGGAGCGATGAGTGGTGGAGTGACTGATGGCGAGAAAGAGCGAGAAGATGTCGACGAAGACTGTGATGGCGAATAGTTGGGAACAAAATATGGAATGTACCACTGGGGTATGGCGCCGGGTGCGGGCGCGAAGAAATAAGACGGGAGGTGGTTGTACATTAGGGGAGCAGACGAGGAGGCGAGGGCATTAGGAGTTGGTGCAGGCGTCGGAGTCGTCGGTGGGCTGTGCTCGGCGCCGGACGTGGGGTCTGGCTCACTGCTCTCCTCATCTGACATTTTGAGCCGTTCAGGTTGAAACGAGGAACGCAAATGCTGACTAATCAAAAGTTTAATTCCACTTTCAGGTACCGTGACATCATCCACTTGGCATCCGGAACACTCGGCCTCGGCCCCGTGCCGATCCCTTTCCCCGCCGGCTCTGCAACACAACAAGCCCAAACATCGCAGCCGTAGCCGCAGATAGTGAAAACCAAGTTGCAGCGTATGTAGCGTGCATATTCCTCAGATCAGGTGTTGGTGTCCGTCCAATAGGTTCTCCGCGCCTCATCTGCAACTCTGCATCTCCACCGTGTCCCGTGAAAATTTCTTCTATCAGAAAGTGTCCGGCGTCTTCAGCTCCTGCAATTTTGCTCATCGCCGCAACGTCTGCCCAATACCATGTACCCCGAGAGGGGTCATTATCAGGGGTGAACCGACCACGGACAGCACTTGGCCGCACAAAGCCTTCGATGATGACCTCCTCTTGCGGCGCAGCAACT
Organism: Sistotremastrum niveocremeum HHB9708; assembly: GCA_001630475.1. NCBI lineage: Eukaryota > Fungi > Basidiomycota > Agaricomycetes > Sistotremastrales > Sistotremastraceae > Sertulicium > Sertulicium niveocremeum. The sequence goes on from KV419400.1 coordinate 354,765, forward strand.
GAATCTCGCATGGCGTTGGAGACAAATCCGCGGTTGACAAGAATCTTGGATCCGTCGTCCAAGACCATTGGTGTGATAACATTGTATCCGTGTACGTTGTCTCGTGTCTTTGGCCCCAGGAATATCGTATGCGCATGGTCCCACTTGCCTTTCAGTAGGACTCTTCGATATTCAAGTTCTTTCAACGCGTCTTCTCTACGGGAATTATTATATCAGTTCAGTATAAGTGTCACAGTCAAATAAACATACGTTGTAAATTTTGGAGACGTCAGAATCATTGGGTCGGCTTGTATTCGCCCCTCGACTTCATCTATAAGAGCCAGCTTCCATTCCAATCGCCGTAATTGCCATACGCCAAGCCCAAGTGTGATGAGGGGAATGGAGCCAAGCACAAATAGAGATGGCTTGAACCACCCCTGTCTTCGTGTGGTGTTCAGAGACGCTGTTTCATGTGCAGAGGCAAAGTACCGAACACGACCTGGGCGGACGAGTTTGGAAAGCCGGTACATGGGTCATCGGACATTGCCGGCCGCAGTATCCTGACGCTGTCGAGAGGCCATCCTTGCACACATGCAAGTATTCAATGCTCAGAATTACATACACACGGCTCAACTATGGCTAGGCATACCACTCACAGGACCCGACAAACTTACGATGTCGATGGAGAGGAATTCCATCAACCGACGCGGCCTGTCGACAAAGAGAAGGCCGAACAAGAAATCTCCGTGAACATCAAAAAGGCTACCAGTCCTGACGAGACTGCGCCAAAGCAAAAGCATGTTCGAAGTCGGTGACCCTTCTTATCAAATATTGGCGATTCGCTCATCAGGTCAATGTGTAGAATGCATCGTATTCACCTGGGACTATCACTCGTCAATGTCGATATGGTCTGGCTTGCGAGTTCAACCTATCCTCTCCGACGAAGTGCAGACATTCAAAGCGCTCATTCTGGTCCATAAAGTGCTTCAGGAAGGACATCCTGTGGTACGTCGAATTTCACTGGATCGCAGGATGACCTCATTGTATGTTAGACTATCAGGGAAGGGCAAGGGCAGACTGGTTGGCTTGAAACGTGTGCCCGTACCGTCGGGGTCGACGGGCAACGTGGATATGGCTCTCTCATCCGGACTTATGTCCAGTTCCTCCTCGCTAAGCTTCGCTTCCACCGTCTTCGCCCGGATTTCAATGGCTTGTTCGAATACGAGGAGTATGTTACGCTGAAGGGCATTGATGATCCTAACGAAGGGTGTGTGGTCTGTAATCCTGATCATGCCTTGTACTGACATAGTTACGAAAGCTATGAGATTATTTCCGATCTCATGGGACTGCAGGATCAGATCGAGTCTTTCCAACGAATGGTCTTCGCTCATTTCCGTCATTCCAATAACAACGAATGTCGCATCTCTTCGCTCGTTCCCCTGGTCAAGGAGTCATATGGAATCTACAAATTCATCACTTCAATGCTCCGCGCTATGCATCGCCGGACAGACGATATCGACGCTCTCGAACCCTTGAAGCAACGCTATGTCGCTCAACATCACGCATTAAGGAAATTCTACTATGAATGCTCAAATTTGAAGTATTTAACTGGTCTCATTAATGTCCCCAAACTTGGCCAGGTGCGTTTCCGAGGTTCGACTATCACAGATGTTCTGAGTCTGGTTTTCAGGAACCGCCTAATCTCATGCAATCCGGCGATGCTCCTGATCTTCCACCACGCCCTGGCAATGCGAAGTCTCCTTCACCACCTCCCGCAGCGCCATCTCCAGTCGGTGTTGACATCGGAGAGCAAGCCCGGATCATCAAACAATATGAAGAACAACAAGCTGCTTTAGTAGCTCGTCGTGAAGAAGATGAACGCAATCGGCGAGAACAGGAAGCTCGTCAGCAAAGGGAATTTGAAGAGCTTCAAAGACAGCAAGCCGAGAGAGAAAGACAGGCTCAGGAACAACTGTTAATGCAACAACAGCAGATGGTGCAAAGCCAGGCTGCCGCTCAGGCGAATGAATTGGAAAGACAATTGTTGGCTATGCGAGGGCAGTACGAGCGCGATCAACTCCTCCTTGAACAATACGACCGAGTAAGTTCGTTGACACTCATTCGCTGAATAGTTATTGACCTATTGTATAGAGAGTGAAGGCTCTCGAAGGAGAGCTCGCTGGCATATCCGTCACCGTTGGATCTCAGATCAACTCCAAGGACGACCTGATCAAGCAATTGCAAGACCAAGTGGCTCTTTGGCGCAACAAATATGAGTCCCTCGCCAAGCTTTACACTCAACTTCGAACGGAGCACCTTGATCTTTTGAGTAAGAGCAAGCAGTTGCAACTCAAAGCCAATTCGGCCCAGGAAGCTATCGATAAGATGGAGAGAATGGAGAGAGATATCAAGGCGAAGAACCTTGAACTCGCTGATATGATTCGAGAGAGGGATCGTGCTAGATTCGAAGTCGATCGCTCGAAGTCGGTAAGTATTCTAGATGTTTACACTCTTAGCGTCGCCTCATTCTGTGTTTCAGAACCACAAGGACGAGATAGATCGTCTCAAGCGCGAATTGAACTTTGCTAACGAGCGTGCCGATGACGCGTCCCGTAACAAGAGCTCTGAGGTCACTAGCTTGCTCAACAAGTACAACAGGCAGCTTAACGAGCTTGAGGACTCCCTTCGCGTCAGTTTTCACAATAGTTTCGATTTACCCCGAGTTTATGTGACCACTGCTTCTAGTCGAAACAAATCCAAATCGACGATCTACTACGTAAAGTCGAAGACAGCAATGGCGACCTGGAGCGTCTCCGAGAAGAGAAGGATCAAGAGATACAGATCCTTCAAGAAGGCATGGACCATACTATACAGCAGATGTCTGATCTCCAACAGGTATGACGTTTCGTGTTCAGTTCGCGTGCACTTCTGACTTTTCTGGGCATAGACTCAATCGTTCACGGAACAAGCCAATAACACTCAGATCGATACCCTCATCCTCGATAACAGAAAGAAACTCAATCAGATCATCGGTCCGTTCTCAAACATCTAACATTCATAGCAATCCTAACACATAGTACCAGATTCTATCTTACAAGCTTGTGTTCAGAAAGTAGACGACGCCATATACGATCTCGAGTCTCCAGCGCAGGCCGGCAATCTCAACTCTACCCCAGAGTACACGTTGTCGATGATCGAAAAGGCAGTCAATAACGCAACCGAGTTTGCCACTATCTATAATCTTTACCTGGGCCAAGAACTCGGCGGCGATCACGTTGATGTCATCAAGAGCGCCAATGAGTTTGCGCAGTCCTTGGCTGAAGTCTTAGTCAGCACCAAGGGTTTGACGCGGTTGTCAGAAAACGACGATGCTTCAGACAAACTCATTGGTGTCGCCAAAAATTCAGGCGATGTTGGTCTTCGGATGTTCCTCAATTTGCAATCCTACAAGCTGGATCTCCTTCAACCAACCCAGCGCAAAGAGGTCGCGATGCGGAACAACTCTGAGGCACGCAACGCCCTTACCAAGTTATCAGAAACGGTCGAGCGACTGATTCCCAAAGCTGCTGCCTCGGTTGCCAAAGCGAATGGCGATATTGGAGACTTGGTCGAGCAAGAAATGTTGGGCGCCGCCCGCGCTATCGAAGCTGCCACCCAACGATTGCATGAGCTGATGTCACGGCCTCGCGATTCTTCAAGATACAGCGCTGTGGACATTCAAGTTCACGATGCTATATTGTCGTCAGCGCTCGCGATTGCTCAGGCAATTGCCCGACTCATCCAGGCTGCAACCGATTCTCAACGAGAGATCGTTGCACAGGGCAAGGGCTCAAGCAGCTCTCAACAATTCTACAAGCGCAACAATCGCTGGACGGAAGGCCTTATCTCTGCAGCCAAATCTGTGGCTTTCGCCACCAATCTACTGATCGAGAGTGCAGATGGTGTCCTGTCCGGCACCCACTCGCTTGAACAGTTGATCGTTGCTTCAAACGAAGTCGCCGGCGCGACCGCCCAATTGGTTGCCGCATCGCGCGTCAAAGCATCGCTTATGTCGAAGACTCAGGATCGATTGGAGCTGGCTGCGAAAGCTGTCACCGAAGCATGCAAAGCGCTCGTCAAACAAGTTCGGGCTATTTCTGCGAAAGAGATTTCCCAGGAAGAAGTTGATTACAAGAATATGGCTGCGCTCGAGTTCAAGCGTCGTGAGATGGAGCAGCAAGTAGAAATCTTGAAACTTGAGAAGGAGTTGGGCGCTGCCAGACATAGACTAGGCGCTATGAGGCGAGCGGGCTACCACACTGACGAGACGGATTAAAATGATTTACGCATTTCTTGATTTCTATGTATGTAATTTTTCTGACAAGGAATTGATACCAGCTTTGTCTTTCAGGTTCACACTGGTCCTTGGACCTTGGCGACGCTTGCCCTTGATTGCAGTATAATACTCTAGATGCCCAACATGAAACCTATGACACCAATGAAAGAGAACTGCTAGGATTGATAAGGATAGTAAAAGTGGGGAATAAACAGACATCAAGGAAGATACTCGGTGATGGAACAAAATACCTGCAGCTACGTATATCAACAAAACATTAAACCCAGAAAACTATGTAAAACGAATGCAAGGGAAACCGCGGTCCTTTCCGAGCGCGCGTAATACGGAAATGAAACTATGAAACTATGACGAAGTAGATCTCGAAGCTGATATGTAGGGTTAGGATAACTAATAACAGATGGCGTAAACAAGAGAAGGAAGTACTAGCGTAACACGAGGCAAGGGAAGACGAACCGAATGAAGGAAGGAAGGTATGACGGATCGAGAATCCGGGCAGAAGCAGAAGACTGCGCAAGATTAAGCTTAAGGATAAAACTCTAATACGAACCCTGCGACCCGCCGATCGTTTCAAATGAATGACCGCGTCCACCGAAATCGAAGAAGCTGTCGTCAACGAGTTCCACAGAATCGCGCGGTCCAAGTGGTTCATTGAGCAATCGCTTATTCCGACTCGTACTGAAAGTGTTGTCCTCTTCGTCAGCCTCTTCTCTGCTGGGAGACAGACTCGATTCTTGGTCAAGGTCGTCGTCATCGTCATCATCTGCGAGACTGAGAAACGACGGTTTTTTCGACAGACCGCGTTGTTGACGGAGGGAACGTCTTGAGCTGGTTGATCCAGCACGTTTCCGCGATGCGGATGTAGAGGACGAAGATGGAGCTGCTGCATTCGGCGGCGACGACACCGTCTGCGACGAGAGTGTGCTCGTAATGCTCGCCTTTCGCGGAATAGCGCTCAAGCGACGAGGGGCTGGACGTAAACTGATGAAAGTCTCTGTCGAAGGTGATGGACGAATTGGAGGCGGAGGCGGGGTCTGTGGTGTTTTGTTTATGGAAGGACTTCGGGAGGGTACAGAAATTGGTTGAGAGGAGTTGAGTGCTGCGGCGGGTCGTCGACGGGGAGGCGGAGAAAGAGGCAAAGGAGCAAAATCAGACGCGGGGCTATCCGATACACTGTCTGTCTCAGGCGGATGAGGTGATGGTGGAGGCTTCGGAGTGGGAGGTCTGTCGAAGATTGCGGCGATCTCTTCGTAAGGCCTAATTTCATTCCCTCTGGGATTATAAGTCGGCCGAGGCTTAGGTTCTGAAACGCTCTTCAGATCTTCCTCGTCGTAAGCGGTCTCGCTCTCGAAAACGGAAGAAACGAAGGACATGTCGCCGTTCGTACTGATGGGATCGCTCTGTACGCTGGTCATTGAGAGAACTTCATTTCGATCTCCTTTCGAAACCATCATCTTGGGTCCGCGATCTTTGCTTCCCCCAGAAAACAACCGCTTTCGTATCCCCGGCGTGTCCGCCTTCAGACGCTTATCCTCGACAACCCTTTCCTGAGGCTGTTGAGAACGCGAAACAATCGAAAGACCTTTCGGAGGCGTAGTAGGGTGAAATGAACTCGCGTGTCGAAGCGGCGGTTGAGTCGAAGACACCGAACCATTAATATTGTGGAAGGACCGCTGATGGCGCATCGAAGTTCTGGCACTGTCGTCTGATTTAAATGATCCACTCGCAGTGCTCGCGTGACTTTCGACACGAGTTCGAGGCGGCGAAGTAAATTTGTCCAATGAAGACTGACTGCCGACCTTTTTCAGTCGTCTACTAAATGCGCCCGATATTTGCATAAAGGGTGATTTTGACTGATGTGCGTCAAGTTCGTACTTGAGATTGACGTCCACGATGGCCTCTTTTTCAGAGACAGGACTGCGCCCATGCTTAGACGATGATTTGCCTGATGACCATGGACGATGGGGTTTTGACCGTCGATGGGGGCTCAGCGGCTGGTCTTCTGATGCGGTATCGTCTACAGGAGAATGCTTCGTCGAGGAAATAGTTGACGCAAATGAAAGGCTAGATACGTCGGATTCACCGGGAGGCGGGGGATTGAGCCGGAGCGTAAAGTCCTCTACATGTGACTCAGGAGGTGGAGGAAGCTTCTGTGTAGGAGGGGGAGGGGCCCGTGAAAGGGGCACTTTAGTGCGCATGATATTGGAAGCTCCGGATCGCTTGCGTATTGGCAAGACGGAGGAGGAACTGACGTTAGACTCGGTCTGAGCATGACCAGATAAAGTCACACTGCCGTCAGAAGTTGATGGTCGTGAAGGCCTTGGTGGAGCGGGGGTTTTAGATAAAGGAATGTTACTGTTGCGAGACTTGCTCGAGTGCAAAGGGGTTGCGATATCGTCAACGGCAAAATAAGAGACGGTAGGTTTAGGAGGTTCGCTGGGACGCCGGGGCTGCTTCGTGACTCCCGGAATACGAGAAATAGGGATATCGGATTGCCTTTAGACATTTTAGGACCAGGAAATTAAAAATGAAGACGCGGAACGGACCTGTTAGGCTTTAGAGAGGGGATCTCACGTGCCTGTGAACTCGTCGTAGAAGTGGGCGTGATGACCATGGGCTGAGATGCAAAGGGATCACGTCCACCTCCCGAAGAACGCCAGAAAGAGTTGCTTGTAGGGGTGATGGGGATGTCCAGCGAGTCGCGATCAGCTGTGGAATAGCTGCTATTTGTTGAGACCGGCGAAAAGGTGCTTTTCGACTTTGCACCGACCACCGTATTGCTTCTGAAGCGAGGGGTTAAAGGAGATGGTTCAGACGACACTGGTCTGTCCGGTTTTTTCGTAAGCCTGAGAGCCGACGCTAGGTCTCGCAGTCGAGAATTTGATGGATGCTTGGACATATTGAATGTGTCAGAGCGGTTTATATCTCTTTCCTGGCCGTCGTAATAAGCAGAAGAGTGCGGGTCGTCAAGAGGTCGGTCTCTCGATTTTGGACGTTGCCACCAATTGCGCTGTCCATGCGTAGGGGCCAACGACATGAAGGATCAAAATAGAAAATGGAGAAAGACCGGGGAATGATGGAGATGGAAATGCTAGAGGCTCATGCACACATGGATGGCGTGACCAGCACCGACGTCAAGACTGTCCTGAGAGAGCAAGGGCGTCTTGTCAGAGAAAGGGAGAAGAAGAGCGTAGTACGCTCGCTTCGATACGTATATGAAAAGCCCCGGAGGCAGAATGGTACTTATCAATTACGTAATCCGGAAAGCGCTTAGCTAAGCTCCTCGTGTTCTTCTTCTCATTTAAGCTCCGCACTCTTGCCATATCCGGAAGCGGTTGGAGCCGGATATAGCAACTCTTCTTCCATTCAATTGAATAGTTTAAACATTCACGCTGGGCCGTGCCTGGAACCGTCAGGGTCCCGAGGTGCCGACGTCGGCATCGCGCGCCTAGTGTGACGTGTCGGGACCGACGGTGTGACGACCGACGACGTTGGAAGAATAAAATACTGAATTGTCCGACGGAACTGTACGTATTCAATACGTGTCTATATTATCCCAAGCGCGCCCATACGTCGTCCTCCTCCGCTTCCGCGACCGCCGCCGCTCGTGCAGGGCCGCTATGATTTCCTGCCCTCGGTTCTTCCGCTGATCGGTTCCCATCGCCTGCATCGAACAACACCTCCCCGGGCTGCCGTAAGTCCAGGGCGGGATCTTCGTCCTCCCACGGATTGTGTCCGGCATCGCCAGGAATGTCAATATCCAGCGGCGAATATCCTCCATTCCCCGCATGACTCAAGTCAATGGGCTTCGGTCTTCCAAATATCGACTTGCCAGATCTAACAACGAAGATGAGTCTGCGTCTCAGCCGCGGCGCAAATGAAAAAAGGGGGTGTGGCGTACGTTCGCATAACACTTGCTAGGCGACCAAACTGCATCACATTCCTCGCAACCAACAATAGGGTATCCAATAACTCCTCTTCCTTGCTCCCTGAACTACATCCAGCGAAAATAATCACAATCACCGTGATGACGCATAGTGTTGTCAAGCATAAATCGAGAACATTGAATGGGGCCTTCCAAAATTGCTATTCAAATGGTCAATAATAGCTTGCGAGGACAAATCATTCACTACGCACCTTCCCCAACGCAACAAATCTCACAGCTACTTCCAGGATCATTGCGCTGTTGATGATGATCTCCAGGATATAAAAGGCCAGGCCAGGACATCCATCTGCGAGACTCAACACCACGGTCGTCACACTCAGAGCAGCCATTCCAAGGTAGAGAAAGATGTAAGCATGAGAATGGACGAATCGATTGGCAAGTCCTTTTGCTATCTCTGAACGAGTTAGAGCATAATGTGATCGCGTGCGGCTAAAATGACGAAGATGTCAAGATGCAATGTGAGTGAGGCGATAGGGCGACTAGATTTGGGGCGACGGACATAGTTTGTTCAGCGCTGGTTCCTTGTAGTGGTTGTCTCTCCAGGTCACCCTCCGCTGAGGGTAGTGGTTCGTCGTTGTCCATGCAGACGTCTCGCCGCTGCGCGGCACAGTGCAAGTTGACGCCGTTGGTAAACAAAGGTAAACTTGGCCGGACGATCTCGGCTTCGTCTGTTGACGTTCTGAGATTTGGCAATTGCGTCCTCTCTGTATAGACTATAATACACCGGCATAATACAATATATTCTATATCCACTCAATCGGTACTTTATCGCTCTGACTAAACCAGGATGGCCTCAGTGCACTAGGTAGTCGAAGGCTCCGAATCTTACCGCCTTCGAGCACGACACCATTTTCGAGAAGCGCGATGATGAGCCTAGGAATCGCAGCCGCCGTGCCATTTAATGTGTGGACAAACGGTAACGAAGTCCTATGCCCTTCTTTGTCGATTTCTGGAGCTGAAGGGCCATGTCGTCGGTGTGTCATTAGTAATCGACGGGCTTGATAATCTGTGCAATTTGAAAGCGAAGTTATCTAGGATAACCTTTAACACCAAAAAAACACCAAAAAAGGAGCAAAAGCTTACCTCGCCCCAGGATCCTCTGCCAGGCATCCATGCTTCCACGTCGTATTTGCGATATGCAGTCGCGCCAAGCTCTTCAGAAGGCATATCAAGCAATCTTCAACCTTCATGAGCGTACTCAGATAAACGAAGAAAAAGCCCTTACCTATACGGAATACCCAACCCGCGAATAATTTCGAGTTGAATATTCTTCAAATCCTCCATCACGCGCTCGCTCTCCTTCTGCTCGCAGATAACAAACATCTCCACTTTCGTAAACTGATGCAATCGATACAATCCCTTCGTATCCTTCCCTCTTGCACCAGCCTCAGCTCTAAACGCCTTTCCGACACTGACAAGCTTCTTCGGACCCTTCGACAAGTCCAAGATAGTATTGGCATATAAACCCGCCAGTGGTATTTCCGCCGTTCCAGCTAGGACGAGGCCCGGCTCTGAAGGACCAAGGGTATATGACTGTTGCAGCGCAGAACGGTGTTCTCGAGGATGGAATCCGCACCGAGCCGCAATATCGGTGCGAATGACATCGGGAGGTGCGACGAGGGTAAATCCATGTTTGAGCACCGTCGAAAGGGCATATGATACCAACGCATGCTCAAGCATTGCGCCTTCATTAAGAAGATAAGCCCATGAGGAGCCTGTGACTTTCGCACCAGCCTCGAGATCAATGAGATTGAAAGTCTTCGCTACGTTCAGATGATCACGAGATAGGGATGGAGGGATGAGTTTTTCAGTCGGAGGATATTGTTCTAGGATTTTCGCATTCGATTCTGGACCAAGAGGTGTTTGGGGATGCGTATCGTTCGGTAGTGATTCGGCCAGTATACTCATTTGATCGTCGACTTCTGCTAATTCATCCTCGTACTTCTTCTTCAACGCTTTCACTTCTCGAGCTCTCCGTAGGGCCTCTGGGTCAGGTTTTGACTTCCCATCGTTAGTGAGTGCTTTTGATGCAGCGATGGCACTGTGTAATCGACCTGAGACTCTCTGATGCTCTTCGGATAAAGCGAGAATGGTATGGATGATATCGGAGGGAGAGCTTCGAAAGACATTCCGTCGAGCAATATCTTCGATTTTCTTGTCCTTATTCTCGATTAGAGCTCGAATGTTGAGCCTGGGTTTCGGAAGATTAGAAGGTGACGCATGAATGCATCGTCCGCCTATCCATCGTCGAATAGCTCGGGCGTTGGATGTGTCAAGACCTATAGTTTACATCAAATTAATCATCTTTTCTAGCTTTGCTAAATGCCACAAACTTGACTTTTGGCCGTTCGAAGCATGAGTCGTTCTCGAAAAGCTTGAACGCGTCGCGTCACATTTTCGTCACTCCATTCCCGACGATGTCCTCCTCGAAAGGCAAAGCTCCAGCAGAGGCTACCTATGAGCTCCCATGGTCTGGTCCCTGCTCATGATCCTGGATTCTTGAATGACTGATGCTGTTGGGGCAGGGTGGAAAAGTATCGACCTTTGACGCTCGACGATGTCGTCGGCAACTCTGAAACTATCGAACGACTCAAAATCATCGCTCGCGATGGCAATTGTCCCCATATCATCATATCTGTACTTCCCTGCCGTCCCCCTATCTTTCACGTGTCTGATCAAGCCGCGTAGGGGATGCCTGGAATCGGAAAGACGACAAGTATACACTGCTTGGCACATCAGTTACTGGGGAACGCATACAAAGAAGGCGTGATGGAACTCAATGCATCTGATGAACGGTGAGCAGTCATAGTCCATGAATAAATGTGTGTAGCTGATTGTCGTGAAGTGGCATCGATGTCGTCCGAAATAAAATAAAATCCTTCGCTCAGAAAAAAGTGACATTACCACCTGGTCGCCATAAAATCGTCATCCTCGACGAAGCAGACAGGTCTGTTATCCTTTCCTCTCAATTCCAATTCCTCCATCTCATAAAACCCGCAAAGTATGACAGCAGGCGCTCAACAAGCACTTCGACGAACGATGGAGATCTTCTCCAACACGACGCGGTTCGCTCTAGCATGCAACATGTCGAACAAAATCATCGAACCTATTCAATCTCGATGTGCAATTCTTCGCTATGGAAAATTACGCGATGCAGAGATCCTCAAACGTCTTTTGGAGATTTGCGAGATGGAAAAGGCACGTACAGCCCTCTATGGACCTACTAGTGATCTGATCCGCTCAATAGGTCAAATATAACGACGACGGTCTGACAGCCTTGATTTTCACCTCGGAAGGCGACATGCGTCAAGCAATCAATAATCTTCAGTCGACGCATTCAGGCTTCGGTTTCGTCTCTGCAGACAATGTATTCAAAGTCTGCGATCAACCGCATCCGGTGCTCGTCCAAGCACTGCTGAGATCGTGTCATAAGTCCAATATCAACGATGCGATGGAGAAGCTACAAGAGCTTTGGGATACGGGATATAGCGCTATTGATATTGTGACTACACTTTTCAGGGTGGTGAAGACGTTTGACGAGTGAGCTCTCCTTTGAAAATCGCATGCCTCTTTTTAAACTAAACGCTTTCCAGGTTACAAGAGTACACAAAACTTGAGTATATCAAGGAGATCGGCTTCACGCATATGAGAATATTGGAAGGCGTCGGCACGATAGTCCAACTCGGTGGCCTCCTTGCCCGCTTGTGTAAAATTGTACGTTCCCCCTTTCCCTATTTTTAGCCTCCTTAACATGATCGCACAGAACATGAAACCAGACTTGTTCAAAGTTTGAACGCTACATTATATTGCATCTTATTTGTACTACCAACTATTGCTTTCAATGCCGCTGTCGTCTTATGATGAATGCTCTTCACCTGCTCAAGGATGCTCGAGGAGATATCCGCCGTCCACCACCACGTTCTAGGGTTGATGTCAGCACTGGCGAATGTCGACTAATCGTGAACTTACCTGGCCGCTCATGTATTGATTGGTGGCAAGCATGAGCACAGCTTGGGCCATATCTTCGTCTCTACCAGGTCTTCCGGCCGGGATGCCCTTCTCGTCTCTGTATTTTTCTCCAGCGGGGATATGAGACTTGTTTTGATCGTTCGACTCCTTCGTGGTCATCTCAGAAGGGAAAATGCCAGGCGATATCCTGCAAACATAGTCGATCGAGGACCAACAACAGGTGAGATGCACGCTCACGCATTGACTCTGATTTTGGTTTCTTTCCTCCGAAGTTCTTGAGCGAGAAGAGAATTAAGCTGAATCGTGGCGGCCTTGGATACGTTATATTTGAAGTGATGTTGCGTGGTATTTGTGATTCCGCTGATGCTGGCAATGTTGATCACGGAACCGGAGTGACCGTGGGTGGATTGAGTTGCGGCGGAAAGAAGAGGGATGAAAGCTACGGTCGTGAAAAATGCACTGCATATATGCGGTAAATGGGGCTGAAATGATGAAGAGAATTCGAACATACCCGATAACATTGGTCCTATAGACATCTTCCCAATCTTCAACAGATTCGCTCCCAAGCTCCTTGGATAGCTCCTGAGGACTTTCGTCGCCCTTTTCGACTTCGCTGCTTCCTTTGGATATGCCAGCACTATTGATCAGTAAATCGACATGCTTTTCTCTCGTTGAGATCTCTTGGACGAGATCAGCGATGGATTGCTTTGATGTGACATCGAGAGGCAGAGCGATTATTTCGCCTCTGGGGTGGACGAGGGATGATCCGTGAACCTTGACGGTCTGAGCGAGAGTGTCTTGTCGACGGCTTGTGATATCTGAAGACATTTATGACCAGGGTGTTTTGCAGAAAAAAGTGTGATGCTCACAGACTCGCGCGCCGTTGTTGGCGAGAGCTTGGGCAGCCTGTGAGGCCAATCAATTGGGGAAAATGGCGCATGAAACATTTTTACTAACCATTAAACCGATTCCTGTCCCGCCACCGGTGATGACAGCAGTCCATCCTACGTTGGGTGAATAGTTGCACGATACTAGGTGACGTTCCAACTCACCTTCAACGTTGAAGAGATTGTTGAGGGCGAAAGTCGGGTTGTTCGACATTTTAGCTACGAGTTGTTTTGAGGCGATAGAGGGTAAGATACGATGGGAGAGGAGACAGAGCATTGAAGGTATTTGAATCCATCGCGGGCGTTGAGGAGACGGAGTAACTCTGAGCAACTTGAAGTGACGCAACAAATGTGCAGTGATAGTGGCGTCGATCCCGGCCAAATGATCTCGTCTGCAGAAGCCGGATAATATATTCTCCCATCACAGAATACTCAGCCGTTGTACTGGCATATACAGTTGACAAAGCGGTCAGATCGTATGAAATTGGTTGAAGTTGCTCGAAAGTATAGTATAAGCCGAGCGAGCCGGACAGCTCCAACTTCGGATTCTGACGATGGTATTTCTGCTTCCGCACCACGTTATTCATGATGACCATTCAACCAAGGAATGAACCAAACCAACTCCAAAAAAGAACAATTCGATTGAGAAACACACACATATACATAATTATAGTAGGACCGAACCACTGGCAGACAGGATTGGGATGTTCGCTGATGCAGATTCTCATGGTAACTCTGAATTCGAGGATTCGATCCAAAGCTTAAGCTTTCTTTTGAGCTTGATGCGTTCAAGTGTAGCAATGGGAAGCTCACTCTCGTGTCTGGTAATGGTATTTCGAACGTTGAGCGCTGTCAACCGTGGCAAAGTAAGGGACTCGGCTCCATCCAGAGCCATTGTAGGAAGCCTTATATGTCCAGAGAACTCGAGAGTCTCAATGTCTGGAAACCCTCGGAAGACGGAAAACCAGAGAAAATTCATGCCCATCGTCGATAGCGCAGAGGGATCATCAGAATCTTGAACGCTGGGGTCGATATTATCGCAGACGGCAAGACGGCCAATCCGGACTCCTGGTACACTCAATATCGAGGTGATCATCCGAATGACAGTGTCAGGCACACGAGGATCGTAACGACGAAACAGACCATGCACGCTGTGCCAATCACTGTCATACCGAAGGCTGGGCATGCCATCAGTCTCAACGATGACTCGATGTTGATGAATTTCGACTGATAGAGATGTGGGGGTAACGCGGAAGCCGGTTTCCAAGAGTTCTAGTATTCGAGATAGTGATGCTGCGATTGGGAGGGATTCCGGAGCGTCCAATGTCTCATGAATACGGAGCGTCTGCAAGTGGGGCAGCGAAACCGTAGACATTAGACGGCGCACTGAAACGGGTGCCATGTCTTTGACCACAAATCGGCGACAAAATGGGAGGATCACGGAATGTGGCTGGTGCGGAGAGGGTATATCTGTGACGCTGTCGCTGCCAACTAAAGTGACATTTTCGAGACGAAGGACATTGGAATTTAGATTGGAGAGACTTTTCCTGCAATTTTGCTGGTGCATTCGCAGAGTCACAGTGGAGAGGGAGACAAATGGAGCGAGTTCGAAGGTCATGCAACTATCCAACCGAGTGCTTCGTAATTTTGGGGCGACGCCAGAGAAAAGCTTGCAGTTCAGCTGGCCTGTACCGAGAGTAAGGCTGAATGTTTGCAGATTGGGTGCAGGAGTTGTCAGAGGGCCAGATAACGCTTGGCATGCTCCGCTCCGGATATAAAGCTCCATGTGCTCGAAGGAAGCCATATTCGATGCGAGAAAATGGGCCCATCTCTGGATGTTCGAGTTGATGGTCAGAGCGTTCAAGTTGCTAGACTTCTGGAAGGTATCCAGGTAGAGGGAAATGTGTGACTCTTTGGCACGTTGGAAGTACTCCTGTACGACTGCTTCGGGCCACTGGAGATATATCGTTCTCCATATATCGGGACGGGCGAGGGCGAGGGCGCGGGTACGTCTGTTGCTGCAGAGTGTGGTGATGGGCGTGAGTTAGTCGCAGTTGATGGGACATGAGACTCACATCAAAGCTAGTCGGGCAGTAGCAATGAGTCTCTTCTCTTGCCCTTCAAACATGCTTCCATCAGACATGTAGCACGTCAGGATTTCATCCAGAAGTTCCAGAGGGATAGTTTCGAAAGCCATTTTGAACTTTATTCCGAGTGGGTAGATCAGTTCACTGGTCGTTCAGACGGCGATGCGGAAAGGACTAGACCGCCAACTGACTCGGAGGTTACTGTATCCTGACAGCAGCTGCCTGCACGAAACAGGGCTTGGGTAAGATGCTATCAATCCGTTCAGAATGACTTCAGTCAGGTTGAGGTCGCTCAGACGCACCTCCAACGAACCACTAGTGCCCACAGGTTCAGATTGAAAGGAATAGCCCAAGTGGTTGAAGTTGGGCCGAGTCGAAAGTCTATGCCGAACAAGCCGGATCTTGAAAGCGTCGGCGATAACGGCCGCTCTGGCGCTTCTCAGGCCATTTCTGCTTCCGCAATACTTTGCCAGCATGAGCTGCTTTCAAGTTACGCTGACTTCGTCGTTCCTCTGCGCTCAGGCTCTTCTCTGGTCTGATGGATCCTCGACTCTAAATTTGAGCTCATTGTTCGAAAATGTCACGCTCTGTATTACTCTTCAATAATTGGCTTACTCGACTAAATGGCTATACGAACTTTGTGCTGACAGTCAACCTCGCTCTGTTCCTCTTGAAGCTGGACCACATCATTCAGCAGATGACAACGCAGACTAAGCAGCCCAGTCATCAGATCGTGAGAAGAAACAACAAGCCAGATGCCTATAAAATAACGGATGCACTGTCGGAAATCCCCATTCCTGCTTCGTCTCCCACCTCCTCCTGCCTTCGGGCACTGAGGAGGGCTCCTCGTCTTCGGACAAAATCCACATATCGCTGCTGGTGTCGAGACCGGGCTAAAGACAACGCTTCGCGCCTGCGGCTTGCGTGGGTCTGCGATGTGTGGAGAGCTTAATCGGAGCCCAGGTTCGATTGCGACGTGCCGCGTAGGCACCGAGCTTCAAGATGTCGAGGAACGAGCGAGGTTGGGCCCGGGCCCGCCGCCCCGTTCGTTTTCGGGACCTCACTTGAGAGGGTTCTCCTCTATCCTATCATGATCTCACTCCAGTCGAGTCATTGATGCTGGAGATATTGAACTGTCATCCTTTCATGTCATGACCGATCGTTCTCGATGCCCGTGACTTTGTCTTTCCCATATGCTCGCTGGCAAATTTTCTTGAGATAGCTCATCTGTACCCAGGCGCAGGTCCTCATTGTTTGCGGTTACTCTTAGATCCTATCGCTGCTGAGTGTCAACCTCGCTGCCTAGTCTAGTGACGAGAAGCTCAATTTAAAGGTGAGTCACAATATCCTACTGTAAATATCATGACTCAATTGCGAACACAGGGTACTCTACGCCCTCCGCGGCTCCTCAACTTCCCCTCGGCGATCGAAAAATCGACGTTGTGCTCGTACGATGATTCGCGTCGTCCTTCGCAGGCCATCTGTGAGTGGACGCACACTGAAGAATCGTACGCGCCTGCATGGACTAATGCCCAACAATCAGTGAGATAAATGTACTATATATCATAGTACTGGTATATAACCCGGCCCGTCTAAGTTTGGAGTTCTAGTTATTCAAAGACACTTTACCCAACAGATCTGCCAAGTCATCGGCTGCTTTGTCTGTCGCAGTAGCTTTGACTACTACAGGCTCTTCCTTCTCTTCGTCTTCATCTTTCTCATCTTCCTCTGCTTCATCTTCGTCTTCACCCTCTTCCACTTCTTCTCCATCCCACTCTTCCATGTCGTCTAATTCGTCCAAAGCGTCTTCATGGCCATGTGTCGTAAGAGCATCCTTGATATTCGTAATGCACTCGTCTTCAGGGTCCGCCCTGTTCCCATTAAGTTCGAGCGTCGTCAGATTTGGGAGATGATCATGGATAGCCGAGGCGAGCAGATCAAGCGATCGATGATCGAGCTCTCCATACTGGAGCTTCAATGTCTCCAGCTCTTTGCTGCTCCCATGTTGCAACGCGAGTGCGATCGCAATGCCTCCCTTTCCACCCAATAGACAATCCGAGAGGTTCAGGGTCCGTAATCGAGGCCACGATGGAAGGCCAGCGGCAATTGCGCGAGATCCGCTAGCCGTACAGGTGTTATCCTGGACATCGAGATATTCGAGATTCGGACATTGGGACAATCCTTTCGCGAGAAGTGCAATGCCTTCCATGCGAATTCCATTCTGTGGCATCCGCACTTCAACGAGTCCACCATGCGCAGCGAAGGCGTCGGCCCAAGCAGCAGCACTCCCGTTCTCGAGCCTATTTCGTCCGCAAATGAGCGTTCGCAGATTCGAGGTCTTCCCTTCTGCTTTACTCAGTTTTGCAGACTCGTGAAGGGCATTGGCGACGACCGTTCCGCCTGCAGGTCCTAATCCGTTGTTGTTCAGTTTGAATATTTGGAAATGACGATTGTGAGTTAGGAACGGGACCATGGGGTCGACGCAGCGACCACCGAAGGCGTTGTCGGAGAGGTTGAGTTCGACGAGAGAGGTTTTGTCGATGAGGGCATCGCATATTGCGGAGAGTGATTGTGGGATTTCAGAGATGAGACGTCCTGTGAAGATATCTGCAAAGTCTGCCACCTATTTTATTCGTTAGTGAACGTCACGGAAACAAGAGTGGCATAAACGTGTTCGAGAGCGTACCTTCAACTTTGTAGCCTTCTTCAATATCTCAGCTATGGTCTGACATGCTTCGACACCGAGCGTATTGCCACCCATATGTACTTCCTCAACATCAGGCATCGCGTATAGATCTTTGAGATGTGTTTCGACATCTGCACGTGTATCGAGCTTGAGACCTTTTCCTTGGATGGAAAAGATGGTTGATGAGGACATGGTTATTCGTGTCGATAAGGTATCTGAGTTGAGTGAAATGGAGGGAGGTATATATGGATGATGGGTATAAGGCTCGTAAAGGTTTTGAACTGGATAGGTCAACGCGGCGTCTCTCGTTTTTTCTTGTTCCGATGCCACGTGGAAGCGAACGCCCGTTGCCCAGAGCCTCTGATGACAATATTTTCAGGATTGAAAGTTTCCGATGCTAAACGTCATGGCTGCAGATTTGCTCTTACAGTGAGTAGTCAATCTTTCCAAGATTATCTCATTAAAGTTTCAGGACTAGTTTTGAACGCACGGGACTCTGATCTTTTCATCCATTATCGTCCTCGGGACTCTGTTGTATCTATCCGTTTTTCGTTCAGGACCAAGGGCATGAAGATACATCTCAGATAACCCAAGCTCGAGGGTTAAGCAGCGCTCCCTACTTTCTTTGCCAGGTTTTTCGTAAAGATGCCTTTCTCCTCCAGTAGGATGCGCGATGCGGTTGCTTCGGGGCCCAACTACGGAACGAATCATTTTGGTGATAGCAGTCCTTCTGACTCCCATGATATCGTTGGCCTCGAGAGCTCATACAATAAAACTCTTGGATCATCCCGCAACGCTGTGAGCCCCAAGATCGGCGGCTTGGTGGCGCAACGAGTCAATTTCGTAACAAATATACATTTGCATAACTCGGGTGAGCTCTCCTCGAGAATTGAGTTTATATGTGCTGAACAAATACATTCCGCTCCTAGAGGCGTTCACATCTGTGCCGACCCCTTTCCCAGCTATGCCACTTTCCAGGCCTGATACTCCCTCCAACGATTCGCCTCCGGCTCGAAAGCCGCAGGATCTGCCCAGTATCCCTCGCTCTGATGAGATGACGCAGATAAAGCCCCGAGACAATCGGCCCAAGCGCCCGAGAGAGAGGCAGAAGCCTAACAGAGCGAAGCCAGAGGAGGATGCAGACACAAACGACCCCAAGAACCGTGACACCTCTATGGTCGTCAGTCAATTTGATGCAGACACGGATACGACCAGGACCATCTTCACAGACACCATCACCTCTACTGATATCACCTCCGATAGCACGAATTCCATTGTTCGAACCGGTACGACCACCGTCAGCATCACTGGTCAGGTCGCTCCCGATGTTATAAATATCGTTGCGGCCACAAGCAGGACCCTCGTCTCCATCGACAATGGTACCATCACTACCATCATGAAAGCAAGCTCCGTCGATGTTACTGTCGAGTGTTCGTTGTGGAATATAGTCATCACCATAACAGACGCCAAATCCGACATTGTTACTACGACTGTTGGCACTACCACTACCACTTCCACGGAAACTGACAACAAGACCCTCAAGTTGACTCTCGCGAAGGGTGGGACTGCTAGTGTTCCTACCACCGATGCCGTTGTTGATGTGACGGTTGACTCAGAGGTCTCTGTCACAACCAACGCACCATTTTCGCAGAACATGAGTGTGAGGTATGGAAAATAGGCCAGTGAGAGGCCAACACATGGCGAGAAGTTGCATGTTTGTTTTACAGTATATTTGCCGGGCAATGTTACTAATATACTTAGTGCTATAAACCGATATGGCTGTTCTGATAGTCGTGACTGCACCGCGAATTCAGTGTGAGACAAGGCCTCGAACTTCCTGGTGTGGGTAAGCCGTCATGAATAGCTATTGCTTCAGAGTCTTTTTCACCCTCGCAGTGTACAGTAGCGTCAGAAACGCCCAACTGGTGCGATAGTACTATGCTTCATCTGTATTAAAGTTAATTAAACAGTCTACGTGACTATAATAAGGTCCACCGCTAGTTGTTTGAGAATTGCGCATGTTTTAGACGTTGACACTGGAGTATATGTACATGGAGTATCGTTGGAATATATTGCAACAGTCCTGTAGGTTCCGACTCCGTCTCCCTTCAAGAGCCGCATTATAGAGCTGGAGCTGGGTGACGAGTGCGGACATGCTGCCTACAAGTGATGGGCTCCTTATCAGGAATCTCTTCAATAATTTGATAATGTATCCTGCCTGGTCGAAGCTGCACCTGCAATATTGAATGACATGGTGATCGCGCGAACGAGAATTTGTCATGGCGCCTGACCCGTGTGGGGGATATCGCTAGTGTTATAATGAGCTTGGGGACACAAGTTCATAACGGTAGAGGGCGACTCACCCCTCCGAAAGCAATTGCCCCGCTTATAGCTTGTCGAGGAAGCGTGAACTCTCCCTCAGTGGAGCATTTCAAGGGGTTAACAAAGTACGTTCGCAGAATGAGAGGAGCGGGTTGGTAAATTATAAATTTACCGTAAAGACGGCTATTAGCGCCATCGCGCCAGGCGGCCAGGATAAGGAAGAGTGGGAGTTATAGATATCCACGTCAATGACTCAGCTCAATCGAGGTCATAATGTGCGACGGGATAGGTAGAATCCCATCAAGCAGTTCAATATAACAGTGTAGAATCCGTTCCGCGCCCTGATCACCAGAGATGACAAGAGCACAAAAGGAGGTCCCAAAACGAACAAACAGAAGGCCCGGGCCAACCGTCGTCCATCCTCCGACATCTTGAAGCACGCATGCAATCGAACCAGGCTCCCATTAAGCTCTCTAACAATACGCAGACCGCACAAGTCGCAGGCACGGAATGCAAATCTTTAGCCGGTAACTAGACCGTGGCGTATCGTTCATAGATTTCGTCCGATGACTCGGGCGAGGAGCCCCCCTCAGCGCACTGAGGAGGTGGGAGTTGGGGGTGGGAAGTGAGTGAGGAAAGTAGCTGGGGTGGCTGGTGTTTTATACAGGGTGGTTTGTTGTTTTTTCGCACGGGGGCGTGACTGGAAGCTGACTGAACTGCTTAGTATGAAGGATTATCCGCTGAGTGATAGATTGCATAGTAAAGAGGGAAGAGCAACGACGAGAGACAACGTAAAGGAACGAGTGCAGGTGCGGAAGCAGAAATAGAAGCGCCGGTTTTTGCCGAGTGATGCGGCTTCTTTCGAGTTTTAGCGCCCATCTTTCGTATTTCGTAGAGTGCTTCAATCCGCTGCCTACCATTGCTCTTGCTCTTGCTCTGCCTCCCCTCTTTTCCACAACTGAAATTCAGAGCAATTTTATCCCCAAAATTCTTCTAGAACTGGGTTTCGGTCCGTTTTCGCTCTCGGACCTGCTTCACGTTGCCACTGCTCTTGATGGCCCCTTCACCTAACGCATCGCCATGTCATCAGTATTTTTCCTGACACATCAACTCAAAGCTGTGATGGAATGTTTATAGCTTACTTCGTTTTCCGTGGGAATAAATAACAACAGAATTTTCTATAAATGAAACGCCACCCCCGCACATCCTGTTCTCCATTCCCGCCTCGTCGCTCACCTGCCCAGCAGCGCTCACTATCTTCAAGACGAAATCCAGGGGGGCCAGCGGTTCGCCGTGTCCAAAGATTTGCCTTCGCCCCAGCAGGCCCCTGGCCTGTATGACTTACGCGGTCTGCCTGTGTTGGAGAGCCTAGTCAGAGCCGGGTCCGATTGCGCCGGGTCGCTGCAAGTGACCCACAGCTTCAAGATGTCGGGAAACGGCCAAGTGGAGTCTTCGGTCCCTTTGCTTGGTTTGTTTCGGGACCTCTTTATGCCCTCCGTTGTCTTCTGGCTTTGGCATTGGACGCCGAGGTGCAGGGAGGAGTCTCATCTATCCATTCTTACTTCACGCTGAGCTGAGCAAGTGAAATGAGGAATGTATATGGGACCCTTTTTATCTGAAAGGTCGTTGGAGGGGTGTGTGTTTTACTGGCGCGATCGTCTCATTGTCAGTGCGTTTCTCCCCCTTACTCTCCAACAAGTGAGGGACCTGAATTTATTGCGCAGATCACTCTTATGAGGGGCGCTTGGCCGTCTAGTTTAATGAAAACTTGCAGTTATCTTTCAAGCTATCTCTGTCTTGACATTGCACTACAGTACTTCGCTGGGACTCTCGAACCCATATCGCGGTTTATAGGTTTTATTGGGAGGTATAGTGCCTTGTACATGTAGCTCAAACTCTCAAGCACAAAGGGGGCTTCTATGGATCCACAATGTGTCATGATAAAGCGGTGGAGACATCAATAATATGAAATTCCTGTGAACGTCGTAAATATCGTCTGTACGCCGGATCGAAAGCAAAGCAAAAAACTCACCAGCGAAACAAACCATATCAAGCTCGTGAATGGTTGTCAGAGGCCAGAGTGATATTTATCAACATTCGATGATCATGAATGCTCACGGCAAGAATGGATGAAGGTGAGCACAGAGAGTCCCCGAGACGAACGCAATGAGCTTGAAAGCCCATGGGCCCAAGCATGTTCGTCCACCTAAAAGCACCAGCACCCCGCCCTGTCGCAGGCTAAAGCCATAGGCAGCGTAAGTACTGATACATTCGGTCCTGACTCTCACTAGTCTCTCCAACCATCGCAGTCTGTACAAGTCATGCGCGACAACATCAGGAAACACCCCTCCGGTCACCGAGCGCGCTAATTGTTTCGGCACCGATAGAGCGCTCTGAAGCCGCTACATAGAAATTCGGCTGCTAGCCGGCTGCTCCAAAGCGCTTGGGCGCGCTCTGTGCGCTCTATAATTTGGACATGGCTTGGTACCCCGGGGGGTGTTTCCTGATGAACAAGCCTCGCTGGGGCGGAATACAGAGCTTTGGGCCCAGCACTTAAACTCTGGTGGCGATGGCGGATTATGTCTGTAGAAAAAGACAGGGAGACCCGTAGCACCTGGCTGACGGTTGAGAGCGAAGGGAGGAATGGGGAAAAGACTGCCTGCGGGCCTTTATTTATAGGAAATTCGAGTCAAGGGTGGTGCGTAGAAGGAGAAACAGTCAGCATTGTATTGGATAACTAAACTGATGATTGAAGATAGGGGCTGATGAGTGAGCGATGCGTAAGACATAGAGTGGAGATCAAGAGGAATGGCAGCGCAAAGCCTTTCGCAAAGGCCTTTGCGAAAACGGACCGAAACCCAGTTCTAGAAGAATTTTAGGGAGAATTGCTTAAGATTCAGTGGTGGAAAGAAAGTTAGTTAGGAGAGGAGGCAGAGCAAGAGCAAGAGCAGTGGTAGGCAGCGGATCGAAGCACTCAACGAAAGACGAGAGACTCGGCGCTAAAACTCGAAAGAAGAGCTGAAAGAAGCCGCAACTCTCGGCAAAAACCGGCGCTTCTATTTTTGCTTCCGCTTCCGCACTCGCTGCTTTACGCTGTCTCTCGTCGTTGCTCTTCCCTCTTTACTATGCACTTTATCGCTGAGCAGATGACCATCTAAACTAGGCAGCTCATTCAGCTCCCAGTCACGACCCCGTGCGAAAAAACAACAAACCACCGTGTATAAAAAACTGGCCACCCCAGCTACTTTCTTCACTCACTTCCCACCCCCAACTCCCACCTCCTCAGTGCTCTGAGGGGGGCTCCTCGCCCGAGTCATCGGACGAAATCTATGAACGATACGCCACGGTCTAGTTACCGGCTAAAGATTTGCATTCCGTGCCTGCGACTTGTGCGGTCTGCGTGTTGTTAGAGAGCTTAATGGGAGCCCGGTTCGATTGCATTCGTGCTTCAAGATGTCGAAGGATGGACGATAGTTGGCCCGGGCCTTCTGTTCTGTTCGTTTTGGGACCTTCTCTTGTGTCTTTACAGAGAGGGATTCTACGTATCCCATCTTATTGCGGCCTCACTGGAGCCGAATCATTGATGTGGACAGCAAGAACTCCCGCTGTTCTTCGTCGTAGTGCTGCCACGCTGATGTTCGTACTTTGCGGTCTATAAACCAACCGGTTCTTCGCGCTTCTCGTCAAGGTACCTCGTTGATCTGCAAAGTGCCACCGATAACAGAGATTTGATGCTACCTCGACGAGCCCATAGGGCGGTGTCGCCTACGAAGAGGTGAATAGTTCCCTAGCCCGTGGACTTTTGTCGGCCATGCTCATTCTACCATCCTGTCACATTCTCGCTCGCGCAGTCTGAGATCATTCCATGCCTCATGCACGGCTCAGTTTTGGACTTCATGGCACGTCGATGACGATACTGGTACGCTTGGCTAGCGAGCTTCCCTTCCACCCCGTCTACAAGTATGAATGATTGGAAACCGGGGATACGTAGGCGTCGTATGGTGCTACAGCTCCGAAGTCTCAACAACGAAATTGACAATATCGCGTCCCCCAAACACAATTCATTCTCGCATCATATAGTTTATTTAGCCAATAACAGATAAAAGTCCCCAATCCATCGTCATAACTCTACACTTAGACGGAATGTAGTTGTTCTCCAGCAATGATCTGTTTGAATATCGCAAGCGCAGCTTCAGGCTGATAAGCAGGCTACACATCCCGTCATCAACTCGATCCTCAATATCACGAAGGAAACAAACTCACCACTTCATGTCCCGAAGCGAAAACCCTCCTACGCCACCATCAACATCAGCACATAAATTTGACACGAGGAAGGAGGGAAGGGACTCACGCGAATGAAAAATTATCAACATTTTGAATCGCAGCTACAGCTTTTCCATTAACTGTCATATTCTTAAACGGAGTAGCTGCGAGCTGGTTCTTGCCGAACCAGTCCATTGCGAGTGCTGATGCGTGTCCGCCGAGCCAGTTACAGCTGTTGAACCGTCAACGTTAGTATTGTGATGGAGGAAGGAGGGGGAGGGGTACTTGATATCTGCGTCTCCGGCCTGTAATGCGTTGGTATTTATTGAGGGGGATGAGTGAGAGGGACATACCCAGAGTAAAGTCTTCAACCCCGAATTAACAAGCGCAGAAAGCTGCGGCAAAAGCGTCCTCGCATCCTACCCACCAAATCATCAGCCCAAATTCCCAAAACCCCAACACCCCCTCCCCTTCTTTCACAGAAAAAAGAGAAAACTCACATCACCCGTATTCTCAAAAAGCTCAAAAGGCGCATCCGGACACTCCCTATATTTCCCCTGGGCACCGATAGCAGCTACAACTGTTTTATTACGGAGGAAAGTGACGTATGCTTCGGAGGGGAAGGGGTCGTTTGATGGGGCGCGGAGGTCGTCTGAGTCGCGGTCGCCTACTGCTGGGACGAATATATTGTCGATCTATCATTTTGTCAGTTGCCGTGTATCACATATCGCAACCGGAAGGGGAGGATGAGGAGGGATTGTAGCCCGGGGGCAAAGAGGTAGGCAAGGGGATAGGATAGGATAGAAGGAGGGACTTACACAGAAGTTATCTGCGTTGAGGCATATTTCATTCGAAGCTTCACTCTCCCCAGCAGCATAACACGCCAATTCCTGATCCCTACATCCATTCTTCTGGAAGAACGCCTCATTCATCGCAGCAAGCGTCGAAGAATTAACAAGCGGTCCATATCCAGGCGCATTAGCTGCGAAGGTGATATATGCCTCGTTCTGAAATAGGGGATCGTACCACCCACTACGAGATCATCGTTAGTTTAGTTGGAAGGGGGGAGGGGAGGGGAGGAGGTACTTGTTGATCATTAGAGCTGAGACGGTGATTATCTCGCCTTTGAGTTTTTTCTTGTTGATGAGGGCGTTTTGTTGATCGAAGTAGGTGACGAATTCAGGGCCGTAATGACCTCCATAACTTTCGCTCGCAAAGATGAACCTTGACCCACATAAACCAGTCGTACGAGGATCAAGGAGGAGGGGACTGACTCGCGCGACTCGTATTTGGAGAAAAGCTTTGATTCGAAGAGGACTTGGAAAGCGGTCCAGATGAATGGTGCGGCGGAGAATGTGCTGTTGACTGTGTCGGTGCCGAAGGAGAAGCCTGTGCCGATGGGTTGGTCGATGTAGATGACTTTTCCGATCTCAGTATTAGGTCGTGGAATATTCTGGAGGAAAAGGGAACTGACTGTTGCTAACTTCGTTCCAGCTGGGATATAATGAATGAGTCGATATTGGAGAAGAAAATGGAGGGACGATGTACCTGAATGGATTGAGGACTGTGTCTTTCCCGTCTGGTGTCACTTGACACGGTCCGTTTTCTGGGCTGTATTAGATACATTGTGCTAATCGGACTAGAGAATACCTTGGAAAAGACCAATCATGCTCGAACATCCAGGACCGCCATTGAGCCTGCACAAACTTTATTTTCTTGGATTATTTCATGTTTCTGTTTCAATTACCATAGAGTAAAAGGATCTTTGGCTGGTTTGGAGCGCGACTCGAAGAACCAGAACCACTGAGATGCGGATGAAAATGGTGCCTGACGATCGAAAAAAGCACCCGCACCATAGACATGTTCGTCCCGACCGTGATATACCCAGAGACCTGTTCGACCCCCGGCGTCGTCTCACATATTCCAGAATTCTTGACAAACGTTATGCCAACGTTAGGATTCGCCTGCGAGGTGAATACATCACGTTTGGATAGGAGAGGTGTAGCTTGGACGGCGGCGAGGAGAGAAAAGAGGAGAGGGGAGAGACGCATGTCTGTCTGGCGATAAGGATACTCTCGTGTTCATTATGTAGTGACGGGATCGGCAAGGGGAGGGAAGAAGGAGGAAGAGTAGCGCGAGGAAGCGGTGGAAGCGACGAGTGTCCATGTGGAGAGCGGGCAATGTGTATCATGTGTTCTAAGGTACAACAGCTATCACATACTCCGTCACCGTCTTCTCTAGCGAGAACCATGAAGCGGCAAAGGCACATCCTAGCACGGAACCAACGAACACTTGGGCGGGCGTGTGATGGCCTAGGCGAATTCGGGACAGCGCGATCGACGACGCCCAGGGGACAGCGACGACGGGCGGGACAACGCGAGTGAGCGGAGACTGTGGTAATGACTGGTGAATAGGGAGGAGGGCGGAGGCGAGGACGATGTAGGTTGCGTAGAACATGATCGTCGCTGAATGTGTACTTGGCATTCTAATCCCAATTAGAGAAAAGTTAACAAACAAAGTGTACACTTACCCATAAGACACTTTCTTCGACAACCCCGGTGGCCGAGGCTGACGTATCACTTTCTTCACCGACTTCACAAAAATCGAACAAGCCACCGCTCCAGCGATAAAGTAGGCAACTCCAAGTGAACGAGTATATAAAAAGAAAAGGGCGGTGAGGGCGGTCACTATGCGGCTTGTCTATTCGTGATCAGTGCTATGCATAATATCCTTACTCGAAATGTAATACCCGATTCAGAATCTGCAGCCACACAGACATCTCCTCGCCCATATTTCTATAGTTAGTCTAGTGTCCAGATAATAGCAGAGCCAGTTTCAGAAATTGCGGATGTCTTGGAAATGTTTCAGTGCTGTGCACCGCCAGGGCACAAAAAGCCAAGCAGTGTCGGAGTCTGCCCTCACTCTCTTAGCGCAGGCCGCCCTCAACGTTTCTTGCTCTCATCTCACCATCATCTCAGAGTCCACATCGCTATCAGTTACTTATCATGCTTTTCTCCTCGCTGTCCGCGCAGGCCGCACTCCTTTCGCTCTTCGCCGCAACGTCGCCCTACGTCTCCGCTACTCCACTCAAAAGAGCATCAGTCTGCAATGGGTATTCTGAGGTCGGTCGTCGTCGTGTTGTTGGATTCGCGTTGTCTCATTGCTCTCTTAGCTTTGTTCACGAAGTTTTGGCAACGTCACCTTTGTCGGCGCCCATGATTCCTATGCCGTTGGTGCCACAAATCGTCAGTCTTGTACTCCACCGCTTCATCCAAATACTCAACCTTCTCTATCTAGTTGCCGCCAACCAAGACTACAATGGTATGTTCTGTCTCCGTGATGTGTTGTACAGATTTTTAATTGCGATTATAGTGACCCAACAATTGACCGACGGCATTCGCATGCTCCAGAATCAAGCCCACTCCGCATCAGACGGCTCCATCCATCTCTGCCACACCGATTGCGTACGTTACCCC
This sequence comes from Sistotremastrum niveocremeum HHB9708, assembly GCA_001630475.1. Classification (NCBI taxonomy): domain Eukaryota; kingdom Fungi; phylum Basidiomycota; class Agaricomycetes; order Sistotremastrales; family Sistotremastraceae; genus Sertulicium; species Sertulicium niveocremeum. Next base: position 382,713 of record KV419400.1, read on the forward strand.
CCGTTCCTTAAAATACCTCTATTCATTCCATCCATCCATCCATCAGTTACTCTACGATGCCGGTACCCTCCAAGCTTACCTAACCTCCGTCAAATCATGGATGGATGCCAACCCGAACGAAGTCGTCTCCATCCTCCTCGTCAACATCAACAACCTCGCCGCCTCCGCCTTCGGATCAGTCTTCCAATCCGCCGGCCTCGTCCCCATGTCTTACGTGCCAACGAGTACGCCAATGACCACGAGTCAATGGCCTTCGCTCGGAAGCATGATCGACGCAGGCACGAGATTAGTCACATTTATGGATAACGGCGCCAACGACACCAATTTCCCGTTCCTCATTCCTGAATTCGGAAATATCTGGGAAACAGCGTTCGACGTCACCGATCCCTCGTTCTCATGCGCCATCAATCGTTCACAAGGCGACACTTCGCAGCAGATGTACCTCATTAATCATTTCTTGGACGCGGTAAGTCCCTGAACTCTCGATTTCGAAGACCGTAGAAGAGAGTGAACTGAATGTGGATTTTGTCTAGACCACGGATATCGCCGGATTTGGGGTGCCCGCTCCTGCCAAAGATCAGTTGAACGTGACGAATGCCCAGAGTGGTCCTGGCTCATTAGGTCAACAGGCCGCGGACTGTATCGCGCAATACAGTGCCCCGCCTAATTTTATGCTTGTGGATTTCTACGAGTATGGACAGGGCTCAGTGTTTGATGTCGCGGCGAACTTGAATGGAGTGGCTGCCCCAACGAACTCGATTGCACCCCCGATTATCAATGCGACGTCTTCTTCTTCGTCGAGTGGGTCGTCGAACGGCGCTTTGACTGATTTCAGGGGAAGTGGACGGGTGACTGGTCTCGCACTATTTACAGGATTCCTAGTAGGCATATGGACTGTATCATAAGGACATTCCCTTTATCAATGGACGCTACTATCACGATAGCATTAGCATGGCATGCGCGGATGAACTCGTGACTGATAGAGTGACAGCGTGACATGTACCCTGACTCTGGTTCTGAACAAGTGTTTGATCTCGAGTGTTATAATCTGATTATAATCTCTCAATTTCAACATTAATGTCGTTCTCCAATTTCCGCGTGCAAGCTGTTCCTCCTCAACAGCTTATGCACGCCCCTCATGGGCATCTCCAACAGGGAGGTGTGGGTGGTCCTTCTGGTCCTGGATCGCAAGGTGTCAATGGAGGAGCGCAGATGAGCACGGGACCGATATTACATGTCCTTCCACAATCTCTACCGCAGAGCTCGATTCATCCGCCTATGCAGACGCTAGGAGGGCCTTCGTCGTCCCAACAACAACAACAATCTCAGCAAGGCCAAGGAACGTCTCATCAGACGCCGGAATCGCAGAGCTCGCAAGGCCATTCGATGGTTAGCTCTGCTCCTGGGTCAGGGATGGACATGGGTCATCAGTCACCTGTTGATGGGAGTTTGAGGATGGGATTGGGGAATGGGGGTGTACATAATCTTGGAGGTGCGGGTGGACATGGACATGGACATCAGAATCAGAATAAGGAGAATCATGGAGGACATGGGAAGGCTCCGTATGGGAGTGGGGATTCGGAGGATGGATATACGCTTGTGTTTAATTCTATGGAGGTGCGTTTTCTTTCGTTTTTTGATTTGTGGGGTGGGGGGGTGTTAATGCCATAGCAGGAGTTTCAGGCGTGGAGGAATAAGGAGGAGGAGGAGAAGGTTGTTGAGTTTGTTAAGGGCGATACGCATGGGAGTAAAGCTGTTCCGCCGCGGTTTAAGGATCATACGAAGTTGGTGTGTGCTCGACATCAGCGGAGTGGGCGGAAGAAATATGTGAAGAAACATCCTGAGAGGGTGAGGAAGGTTCCTAGTCGAAAGGTACGTCATTCGACTTATGTTTTATGCATGTGCTAATGGGCTTGGATAGTTGGAGGGCGAAGGATGTCCGGCGTCGATTTCGTACAAGACTTATTTCGAGACTGATCAAGTTCGGGCATGCTGTAAGTCGCCCCTGTCATATCTGGATGATAGCTGCTAATGACGACGGATAGATATGGAACATCATTCGCATGAGATCGGGGATGCTAATCTCCCATTCACTCGACGAGGCCGACGCATGGCCCTCGATCGCGGCAAAAAAGAGACTCGGAGGAACAGCGAAAATTTAAATTCCACAGCAGACAACAATTCCTACGACCTCGAAAACCACAACGACGACTCGTCGTTGCAAAACGTCCAAGATGACGATCCGAACGTTGGCTCATCTTCCATGGTCCAACAACAACCCCAACAACAGCAACAACAACCTCAGCCTGTTCAACCTCAGCCGCCGCCGCCGCCTCCTCAGCATATGGGCGTGGGCGTGGGCGTTCATAGGACGCATATGTCGATGCCTGTGCCTGTGGCGCATAATCACTCTGTCCCAAATTCAATATCTATGATCGCCCCTCTTCCACAAACACTCACTCCCCTCCCCGTCCCCGTCCAATCCGTCTCTCAACCCCCTCCACATCCCACACCCCACTCCCACCAACATTCATCCCACACCTCCCACTCCCACCACCCCCAACAACAACCGCAACAACCCTCCCAACAATCAACGCAACAACAACAACAAGACCCCTCCCAAGACCGCTGGGAGCGCATGACAGTCCTCTTCCAATCCGCCCGGTCACATACGCGGAATGGATTCGAGTTCCCCAGTGCGAGCGTTGCTGCGCTGGAAAGTGTGTTGATTAGACTTTATTTGGAGAGTCCGATGATTGGGGGGAGTGTGGGTGTTGGAGGGGTGGGGAATGGAGTGCAGATGGATATGGATGGACATGGTGGGATTAATGGGGCGTAGACTTGGCCTTTTGAGAGCGAGGTGGAGGTGGAGGTGGAGGTGGGGTTTTTATTTTGTTTATCTGATGGAGGTGCCAGTGCTGGATTGATTTATTTCGTTTCGTTTTGGATCTCTCATTTCCTTTTGTCATTCTCTTTCTCATTCTCTGAACGGTTTCGTGGCTTCGAGCGGAAGGACTCTTTTTTATTCTTTTCTTTCTTTCTTTCTTTCTTCCTCTTTCCTTCTTCGTTTTGTCTTCCTCTGTTTTCTGATCAAAATTTCAAGGGTCCTCCGTCCGTTCTGTTTCTGTTTCGCTGTACGAAATTGGGTTAAAGGCTGATATTATGTATACAAGGTACGACATAGATGAATGGAGTGTATGGTATTTTAGTACATTTTATGATGGTATGGTATCGTGTAGAGATATCGATACAACACGAAGCGTCCGAGTCTTGCATAATCATAAGCTACAGTAACAAGCGAAACAAGCGAGATAAGGGAGGGGGTCAAGATAATGGGTCTGTACTAGTCCAAGGAACTCGTACGGTGCCTAGGTCGAGTTTTAGGTCTGATAATGGAGGATGTGGGTGAGTGGGTGAGGGAGAGGAAGGGGAAGAGGGCATGAGGATTGCGAATGTTATGTGGAGGTCGGAGGAGGATGGAGATGGATCGGATGAGGAAGAGGAAGAGTCTTTGGGAGGGAGAGGTGCGATACTGGACATTGATCGCCAGAGATTCATCGCAGGTGGGGGATTATTGGGATTATTGGGATTATTAGGATTATTAGTGGGAGATGGTGAGTCGGTATTGGGGATGAGAGAGGCAGCGAGTGGCTAGTAATAATCAGCATTATTATACTTCCAAGATACATCAAGAAACTCACATTCAACTCGGCCCATTCCATCTTCTCCTCCTCAGTCCCAGTCGAGATCCTAACATCCCACATCTTCGGCACAACCAAATTCACACTCTGGCCAATAAGATCCCCATATCTCGCTCTCCTCTCCTCCAATATCCGTTGTACATTCGGATCAGGAGACGCAAGAATCGATTGACGGCGGACATATCGATATCCCATTGAACATACTACGACAGAAAATAGAAATCCGGAGACTAGGAAAGCGGGGACGAGGGGGGGTGAGAGGGGTGGGGAGGTCGTTTCTGCTGACATTCTTATATCGCTATCTCAGTGCTTTGCTAGTGATGCTGCTAGCTGGTGGAGACAGCGCATGAGATGTCGATGCTTGTACTGGTGGGAACCCCGCAGTTGGGCGGGCACTACTGTACATCCGATTCTCCGACCCGTTCCGCTCTTCGCCATCGTATTCTAGACTTTCGCTGCAGGAGCAAAAATGACTTCTTCACTCAGAAATTCACTCCATCGTCGGAATCATAAAGAACGCTCTCAGCTCTCCAACAGGACGAAGCTTGGTCTATTAGAGAAACATAAGGACTATGTGAAACGCGCGAGGGACTATCATTCGAAGCAGGATAGGATTAATAGGTTGAAGGAGAAGGCGGCGGGGAGGAATAGGGATGAGTTTTATTTTGGGATGAATAGGCAGAAGACAAAGGTGCGTCTTCTTCTTTCATCTGTTCGTGGGGAGCGCAAATGCTGATGATGGGCAGGGAGGAGTGCATGTTCATGAGAGGGGGAATGTGGCGTTACCGACGGATATGGTCAAGGTGCTCAAGAGTCAGGATGAGAATTATATTCGGATGAAAAGACATCAGGGACAGAAGGTGTGTCTACTTGTATTCTTATTGATCTCGTTAATGGGTTGTAGAAAATTGATGGATTGAAAGCGAGGTTGAGCATGTTAGCGGACCTTACGAGTGGTCTGGATGAGGAAGAGACGAAGACGTTGAAAGATGCGGGGTTGATACCTGGACCTTCAAAAGGGAAGAGAAAAGGGAAGAGTGGGCCCAAGAAGATTGTGTTTGAGACGGAGGACAAAGGTGAGTGTCCCTATGTTCAATTTTCATCGGCTAATATTCTCGCAGAGGAACAAGAGGAGGAGGAACCCATAGCTGGTCCATCAAGAATACAGCCTACATCTCTGGCTCTAGGCTGGAAAATCGACAAGCAAACCACCCAAAGAAGAGAATCCCCAGACACGAATGTTGACGAAAGCCTAGACGACTCCGGAGAATTATCGCAGGTGCGTCTGTGTCTACTCGTTCAATGACGACACCGACTAACAAAAAGCAGGATACCCGATTGACACTAATCAAAGAACTCGCCGCAAGACTCACACGAGACAAACTCCTGCGCTACGCACTCCGCGAACTCGAAATGCAAAAACAACTAATGTCAAAAGGGGCCTCTCAAAAAATATCCTCTGTCGAGAAACTAGCCTCCTCAGATCAAGAAGATGAAGATGAACAAGATTCGAGCTGGAATAAGAAAAGGAAGAAGGAGAAAGAGATCGGAATGGAGAATTATCGGCCGAGAGTGTACAAGTGGCGATTAGAAAGGAAGAAATAATTACGTAGTTTATTGATCTTATCTTTCACTAATAACGACGTCACACCCTTTCCCGTCCCCTCTCCTCCCTCTCTTGTCATCGACGTCGTCCACCATGTCTGCTATCTCTCTAGCAAAGCAAGCGTTCTCAGCACTCAATCACGAGAAACCACACGTTCGTCCACTCCTTCCTTCCTTTACTAAGGGAACTTATGAAGATCAGTCTTCAATCACCGATTGGATCGAAATATTGACCGGACCTAATATCGACGATGAAGCTTACGATGGGTGCGTCTACTGGTCTCTTATAGATGCTTTGAGTTCTCATTGAGCCGTACTCAGTATTCCGGAGATCCTTGATTCTATAAATCTCCAGCCGACAGGGTTCGTTGGCCCGACCCAAGCCTTCTTCCGTTATTCTGAGATTGATGATGGTGTAGACCTGCTGAAGCGAGTCGGGCGATAAGGAAGAAATTGAAACATGGAGATTCACATCGACAGTATCGTGCGCTTGTCGTATGTCCTTTATCCCTCCACATCCTTCGGGTTCTCACAATCCCCTAGATATTGAAAGCACTCGTCGAAAACGGTGGAACTCGTTTCCAAAGTACCCCCCCCCCTCCCTCTCCCCCATCTTATCTAACTAATTTGTTATGTGCAGCCTCATTCGCCGACTCCCAACTAACAGACGCAATCAAACACATGTCCTCCGATCCCACCCTCGACCCTAAAATAAAACGCAAACTAACCTCCGTCCTAGCATCATGGTATCGTCAATTCAAATCCGACCCCAAGATGACGCTCGTCGCAAATCTTTATAAGACGACGAAAGATGAGAATGGACAGACGCTTTGGGCGGGGAGTGATGCTGTTAAGGCACATGGGGCTAGGGAGAGGGAGAAGGAGGTAGCGAGGGAGAGGGAGAGGGTTGAACAGAGGGAGAGGGAGGTGAGGGAGAAGGAGGAGGCGAAGAGGAGGGCGAAGGAGGTTAAGGCTGCTGAGAAGGCGGCGAAGGAGGCTGAGGCGCAGAAGGCGAGGCAGCCTGTTAGACCGAGGAAGAGGTTTGATTATGTCAAGGTCGGTTTTTTGTTGGATGCAGAAATGAAGGGGCTGATTAGGCGTAGGAGAAACCGGTTGTGTTGCAGTCCATTGTCGAGGCGTCACAAGCTGCCAGTAATCTCGTCAATGCGCTGAAGGTATATCTTGCCTATATGTTTCGCTGCATTTACTGAAGGATGGTTAGCTCGTTCATAGACCCGAGGAGAAAGTCCAAGATGACGCACGTACTCAAGAATGTCTCAATCAAGCCAAACAAGTCCGCAAGCAAATAATCCGATATATCCAACTCGTCGAAGACGAAGAAGTCATCGGTACACTTATCGAATCGAATGAGCGGATTATCGCTGCCCTCGAAACCTATGACCAGGTACGCCCACTCGTACAACTTTTCCGCAAGATTGACTGACTGACTGAATTTGGGCAGTATTGCACCGAACCGGTTCCGGAGGAAGAGTCGGTGGCCGATAATGCGTCGGTTAGCGTATCTTCGCTGTCGCTCCATGAATCCGAAGTGCAGAAATTACAAGCGAAACAAAGAGGGAGAGTTGCAGAGTCAATACGCCGCGGGAAGGGGGGGTCTGTGCATCCTGATCTTCAGGATTTGAATTTCGGAGAGTTGGGCGCGTCGAGCAGGTACGTGTCCTTCATTTCAAGAAAAAGGACATTGCTGAATTCGAAAACAATGTAGTGCATTACCTGCGCCGCTGAGACCTACAGGTCCTGAATCGCCTCAAGCTTCATTCAGAGGTTCCCTCTCAGATTTCAGCGACTACAATTCCTCAGACGAAGAAACGCACGACCGCCGGTCCGAATCTCCCTATGCCTCTGGACACTATTCCGGTCATCAAGGCGGAGGAGGAGGAGGAGGGGGAGGGGGAGGGGGAGGGGGGAGACCTTATGGGAGGTATGAGGAGAGTACGAGTGAAGTTGATGTGAGGGGAAATGCGAGGCAGGGGTTGTTAGATGAGGATCCGTTTGCGGATCCTTTTGCTGATCAGCAGGAGGTTACGACGCCGGGTATTACGGAGAGGAAGCCTTTGGGGTGGTAGTCTGTGGTGTTTTTCTTATTTTACCTTGAGCGTGAGGTTCTAGGAGCGAGTGGAGGGTGGTAAGGATGTTTGAAGAAGATTTATTGACTGGATGGATTTGTTGATTTCGACTTTTGATGAGGATATTGAATATTTTTGTATTGCAATTAAATGTTCTGGTTTTAAGTCTAGTGTTATGTTGTTGTAGGAATAAATCGGCCGAGATGAGCCACTGAGTTTGAGTAGAGTGAGTTTGAATACCAGAAATAGGTTCCGCTGGAAGGAGTTCCAGTTCCAGTTCCGAATAAGATCGACAGGGTACCTCGTCCTCCGTGTCCGTGCGAGCGACCTCGAGCCTCGATCTGGGGTGCCCTTGTTGGCTTTATAGCCTGAGCATGGCTCTTCGTCTCTTTCTTCTGGCATCGCTTTCAACATCGATACTGACGACACGTATTTGAATCTCTCGTACTCGCAAACGCGCAATTTGAAGAAGCGAACACCGGACGCTGGACTGGACGATTCAGATGGCCGATGCATTAGGAGGCGCTCAGGCTCAATCGAGAGCTGGACCGAGTCAACACTCGACTTGGAATTCTGATAATGCCACCGCGAATAACAAAGCTGCAATCCCAAATCCAGGACCGGGCCCTGGACCAGGACCGGGGTGGAGAACTGCTCAGGCTGATGTGAGCTTTACGACGAGTCCTTTGATTCCTATTCTCCGAGGAGGATATGGAAGTACTAGTGCGACTACTAGTGGTCATTCGCATTCGCATTCGCATTCGCCGAGTCCGAGTCGATCGATGAGTGCCAATGCTAGTGCTGTTGCGCTCGCTTCATCAAACGCAACAAACGCAACAAACGGCGGGACTGGCAATGGGGCGGAGGCGGAGGGCTTGGTCGAAGATGGTGGGAGGGGACATGTTAAGATTGATATGAAGGGAAAGAGTGTTGCTGTTGAAAATCGTGGAAATGAGGGGACGGTGAAGGGCGTGTTGAAGCATTCGATGTCGAGGAGTGCGTCGGATGTGAATCTTGAGAGGATGGCAGCTCAGGATCGTAAGTCCTTATATTCTGTTCTTCTATCTCATCTCATATTTTTATTAGTGATTAAAGGTTTGTAGTGATAAGTCAGTGTTGAACGCGGCTGATCTTTTTGTAGATCCTAAGGTTCTGGAAGATGTTAATAGGGCTTTACGACTCAAAGCTCGACGGGAGGCTCGGAGGATCTCAGGACCTGTCCTATCGCACTCTCCGCTCGCTGGACCATCCACAGTAGCAGATCCCACCATCCCTCTCCCTCCCCCACCTCCTGCTCAACAATCACTTCCATTCCCATCACCTCCCGTGCCACCGCTGCCGAGGGATAGTCCAACGCCTCGAGCGGCAGACAATTCCTTTCAACTCGATTCAGATTCTATCATTACTCCCGGAGCGGAGAATAAGCTTATTCCTGTGCCTGTTGCTTCACCCGCTGGATCACATCAGCTGGATTGGACGAGGGCTGCTCAGGCTGGTGAGAAGCATAAACGGAGTAATTCGTTGACGTTAAACGCTTTCACGAAAACCAAACGAACGAAGCCTGGTGTGGCTGTGCCTGATGAACAATTTCAAGGTACGGGTCTACACCATCAATTTGTGACTACCAGGCACTCATTCCCAGAAAGATAGATTGCAAGAGTTAAGCGCCAGAGCATCGGCCGAAACGTTGGAAAAAGTTCGAGCAGTGAAGAACGAATTGTTCAAGAGATATTCAGCCATTTTCACGCCTTTGCTCAAACAAGGTACACCCTGGAATCCTCTCGATGTCCTCCGCTGGCAAGTCGTAGACATACAACCGCACCCCCCTTTCCCAATTCGTACGGATCGAACATCCACTTCTTCTTCAAGGAGGAGAAGTCCTTGGATGCTCAGTGCAGCGTCCATAGAGGACTTTGTGGAGCGGAGTAAATCCCAGATATCTCCTGTGCAGACTCATGCTACCCAGTCGCCTGCTGTGAGCCTTCGATCGGATTCGGAAGGCGCGTCTGTGTATTCGATTCTCGGGAATGGTTCACCGGCGCGTTTCTCTATTGAGAGATATGGGAAAAGTTCTAGACCTTCCTCTCTTCACTCCGTGCATGAAGATGAGAATGAAGAACTCCCTGCTTCTACTTCTACTTCTGAACGAAAGGAGGATAGGCCGAACTCGAGACGCGTATCTGCGGAGATACCTGCGGATTCAACCAGTGGTCTGAAGCCTCCTACGGATGAAAGTGGACGAAGATCGTGGAGGAACTCTCTTTCGGGTATCTCGAAGCATGGACATTCACCCCGCAATTCATTGCACAATCTCTTCAGCACCATCACTCACGATTCACCATCGAGCAGCAAACATAGTCTAGCAGACATCGCTAAACGACTAAAAATCCCAGGCCATAGCGATCGCGAAGGTCCGCTCGAGATCCCGGAAATCTTAACTGAGCCACTTTCGAAGGAAGGCTCAGATATCTCCGCTGGACCTCCTGGTGAGCAGGATGAGAACAAGTTGACAGTTGCTGTGCCTACGATGACGTACCTGGACACATTGAGTATGAAGAGTCGCAGAAGTCGAGCTTCGTCTCGAGCGACTCCGGATGTCCCGCTGCCACCTCGACTTCCACGACTTCGACGAACGAAAACTTCGCCGTATATGAAACCTGTTGATTTACCTGGGACGGAGAAGAAAGAGAAAGGTGTTCTGAATGTTGTGAGGGAGACTCATGAGGAATTGCGATATCAGCGGAGAGCACTGTAAGTTGAACTTTTAGAACACAGCAATCGCGTACTTACGGAAAGGGTTAGGTTCTTGCAAACTGTCACAGAGGACAATCACAGAATCCGACGAGAATTACAGACTACCGCTCAACGTATAAGCGAATATGTCGAATCGCAGAATCTTAGTGCCTTGGACGATACTGGCACGATGAAGTTCCCGAATAATGTCCTAGAGGCAATCGCATATGACCCGATTACGGACGTCATAACACCACATGGTTCAGCTGCATATGTCGCAGTGGAAGAAACTCAGGACCGCATACGAAGACAAAGTCGTGTCGTGGAGGAGCACTTGCGACTGTTACAGACTTCTCATGCGCCATCGGATAGACGGCGGGAAGAGCTTGCTGATCGACTGAGGGTGGCGCTGAAGCAGCTTGAGAGGCTGGACGGTATTCAATCTTCCGAGAGGCATAGATTGGAGAAGATCGAGGCTCAGTTGCCTAGACTTGAGAATCTGCAAGCTGATGCGACGTTGAAGTTTCATGCGGTGTACGCTGCTACGGCTTCAGAATATCCTGAGGTCAGTCTCTCCTTCGCTCTCTTTCATGCGCGTATTGATTGTTCTGAAAGATGCAACATATTGCTGTCATGATCGACAAGTATATCCCATTACTGCAGCGGCTGACCAATTTGTTCTTGATATATGTCGGGCCATTCCTCGATTTACTTGGAACGTACATAGCTGCACCTATCATGAAACGATACGGTCCAGATTACATATTCCCCGACATCAGCGATTTCGCTCTAGTCCCCATCTTCGAAACAGAGATCACCCAAGGCGATCCGGCAAATTTCAAACTGACATTTCCACGACGAACATTCCTCCATTGGCTCGTCGCTCTCATCTTCGACGTATCGAGCTTCATCATATGCAAAGTGATCTCTGACATCGCCGGTTTCGTATCGTGGATTGCAGACTTTAGCATCCCCAGAATTCAATTCCCCCTTCTATCATGGACATCCTGGGCCGTGTTCAGCGCCGTCAGACTTACCATGTTCTCTATGGCGGTGTTCTGGGGAGCGACGGGATTTTTCGTCCCTGGTCTCTTACTTTGGTGGACATTTTGGTATTTGACGTCCATCTACGGACGGTTATCGAAACCGATATACCTCTACCTCGCTACTACCATCGTGTTGGGCCTCATCGCTATTGGAGCCTTTACGTGGTGGGTCCGGTACTCTTCGCCATTGTGGGAGGTTGCGCGGCCTATTTTACACTTTCACCCATATCTGGGTGGACCGCTTTACCCTGAGCAACCTGATCCATTATAAGATTATTTGGACGGCGATTGCGGAGGGTCCTTTGTCTTTTGAATGTCACCCGTCGAAGTTGGGACATTGGAGTCTTCCACAGATGCTCCGTCGGCGGGCGACACGTTGGTCACGGTAGCCTTGCCTGACTCGGTGCAACTACGACAAAAGCCTAAATCGTTGTTAGCGACACTTGAGCGCAGAAGGCTGCGGTTGCTTACTCGCACTCGTCACGAGGGGTACTCCCGTCTGACCACAGCCCTGACAGCGCAGTACATAGGGTGTGCCCTGATTCGCTTTCTTTCTCTTAGAAGGTGAACCCGAAGCACTGAAAACGGAGGTGGTGGGCGGAGTAGCAGGTGCTATTGCTGAATTGGCCTTTGTACTCTGCGGTTGAGGAGTTTGTGGGGCTTTTCTCTTCGATCCACTCGTCTGCGTAGATGGAGGAGGGCGAAAGGGTTTCATGAGAGGTTTATCCGAGTTGAGCTGGGATCATTTAATTTATTAGCATTACTGTGGATTTTCACTGTAACATTATTCTCAAAGCGCACCGTTTGGAGTTGAGTGAGGAGAGCACTGTCGTTGAGATGATATTGTAGATACATTCTCTAATAGACTGATCAATAACTTGACATTGTAAGATTGATTCGCTCTTGTTACCGGTGTCTCGTCATAATCACTTATTTCGGTGTCCGTCGTCTCCGCGTACCTCGTACGTAACAGATGGGTCAGAGCGGGGGAAGGTCGCCGAAATTTGATGAGGATTCGATGGGAGGGTTCTACAATCTCTGTGGCTTTTGAAGCAGCAGATCTCGTAGGAGGATTTGGCATTGCATTTGGAGCCAGCGCAAGAATAGGCTCTTTCGCTTTGGGTTGGTTTCCGAGATTTGAGGTCGTGAAGAGCAGGACGTCTGATCCAACTTCGTTATATTTCCCAGTACTAGGAAGTAAGAACTTGTCAAATTGATTCTCGGTGAATTCGAAGATAATGGAAGGATCGCGCTGAGGATATGTGGCAGAGGCATATGGTGACGATGGATGATTCGTTGAACCAGCTTGCGATAGCGTAGATGAGGCAGCAGGCGCTTGAGCAGGGGGCGGCAATTTGGCATGTTTTTGAACCAACAAACCGAGTTCTTTGAGCTGAGCGAAGGTTGCAGTACCAGCGATAGCGAGTTGTATGAGATTTGCCAGTACTGGATCTTTCGTGCTCGCGTCGCCGACCTGGGATAACAGAGCAGGGGTGATTTGTACTGTTGACGGTGAATGAAAATCAGTGGGCAAGATTCGACAGCTTAAATTCATCATACCCAAATTTCCTGCCTCGGACTGAGACGATGCTCCTTTGTCTAGAGCGCAGTCGAATGAAATTCGGATACACTTCCACGAAATATTGAGATTATCTCACAGAAACTTGATGGGTCGGAGGGAGGGGCCGTCACAGGGGTGGGCGTGTATCTTAAATCATAGAACGATGTGCCATGAAAGATATGGGGTCCTATTTCGATGTCAAATTTGCCAATGAAGAACTGGGTATGTGGCGGTGGGATAATGGGGGGATCTTTGTTCGACCGAGAACGAAACGAGAACCTCTCAAACGCGGTGGTCAGCCAGACTTGACGAGCTACAGACTCTTAGAGGATGCCAATTTGAATGATCAATGAGAACCAACATTGGCGCAGAGACTGCAACAGAACTCGACTATACAGGCCTCAGTATCATAACAAATCTAATCAAAATATATCGCACACCTATCATTGATCGAATGTGGCCCCGAAATTCTCGTTTGCACATCTTGCGAGTCATCCAGTGCAGAATCGACATCGGGTGTTGTAGCTAGTGGAAGATCTGGAATGAGCATCGTTTGATTAGTCAGCAAACCATGTCTACTCGAGTCGGTCAGTTCAAATATTCTTCACCGGTGTATTCATCTCACTATCTGATTAGAAAAGGGCGGCAATAAATTCAAACCTGTCGCTCGTATCCGACGCAAAGTAGATGGAGGCGATTTGGACTCCAGGGCGCAATCTGTAGGCTCGACGAGTGTCGCTCGAGCGTCGGAAACTCCTGCTCCTGTCCCTGAAATCCAACCTCTTGCTGAATCTCAACAGACCAATGCAAATATCCCGTCGTTGCCTCAGACATCTAGTCTTGATCCTCCCAAGAAGCCTCATGGCGTTCAAATCGTTATTGGTGCTCGTCCAGCGCCGTCTCCCTCACCAGCTGCAGCTCCCAGACCAGTCCAATCTTCAACGACATCTCAGAACGTAGCCCCGGCCCCAACTGCTTCAGCTCAACCGATATCCACGTCCTCTGCGACACCACTCCTCCCGCCAGGCTCACGCGCCACGCCCAGTGACCGACCCAGAAGTACCGATGAAGTTTCACCCGCGGTCGTGCCCACGCCCCAGAGGCAATCCAATAATGACGAGTCAGAAGATCTCACTACGAGTCCCTCCCAGCGGATGACTACTCCTCCACCTCTCTTACCTCTTCCAGAAGGTGCCGATAATACGGATGGTCAGGATGCTGAGGAAGGAACAAAGTCATCGAAGAAGCAGAAAGCTCGTAAGAAGAAAACTTCAAAGGGGGAGCCATCTACGTCGAAGACGCGGAAGAAGCGCAAGTCTGCACAGGCTGAAGGGGCTAGTGAAACTACAGATGAACCTCCTAAGAAAAAGTCTAAACGACAAGGATCTAGGAAACCTTCACGTTCACGATCCAGAAGTCGCGGACGTGCTGAAGGCGACAAATCCTCGGTTGACAACTCCTCTGATCGCGAAACATCTGGTCCACGAGGACGTCGAGACCGGAGGAAGAAAGAGTCGCTGGATACCAACCTGGAACCTGGAGAGCCCGTGGACCCTACGATAGTGACCATGAAAGATCTATGCAAAGATCTTGCAGTCGGCAGAGTGAGCAGTCGACACATCGAAGTTCAACATGCCCATCTGGAGGCCAAGAAAGCTGAACGTGAACGACGGCATCGAATTGATGTGACCCGCGAAGCCAAAGACAAACGCGGGGAGGATCCGGACGACCCTAACGGAGGCCCTTCTCACCCCGTTCTACCTGATCTCACCGAAGCGTCTGGCGACGGGGGAGAATTTGATTATGGGCAGACCCTGCGAAGCAACCATTTCGCCCCTGAGATGCGGCTTGACGCAACAGGGGAGATGGTACTGAATGAAGAGAGTCTTCAGATCGATCGAGCGGCGGATCCAGATATTGCAGCGGAGGAAGAGGGCATGGTTCACGTTGAAGAGACTGATCAAAGTCGCTTTGTCAACTCTGCTACGCATAGTCGGAAAACAAAAGGCGGAAGGTGGAGTAAAGAAGAGACTGAGCTGTTTTACGATGTAAGGCAGTCTATCATATGCTTCGTGCTTGGAATTGACCGGCTGCTTTAGGTCCTCCGCCAATTTAACACAGATTTCACGATGATGAGCTTGACTCTTCCTGGTCGCTCTGCGAGGGAGTGCCGGAACAAGTTCAATAGTGAAGACAGGAAAAACAAGGGCCGTGTTGATTGGGCACTGGCAAACCCATTGCCTATTGGCGAGTAGTTTCTCGAAGCAGACGCCTTTGTATGCTGACGCGAAAATTAGATATGAATCTGTTGTCTCAAATGACAGGCAAAGATTTCTCAGGACCAACACCTACCATTCAGGTAGCACCCCCGCCCCAACTAGAGGATGACTCCCCTGTTGTGAGGAAACAGAGCCAGACGCCCGCCCTTGAAAATGGGGAGTCAAATGAAGCCTCAGAAGAACGATTGCCCGGGTCCGGTTCTGCTGAACATATTTCTAACGAGGAAGAAATCATCGGAACGGTGGATGACGTGACTTGGGACGACGACGATTAAATAGATTCTGGTCCCTACCTTGTAACTTAAGTGCTATCCTTATACCTTGCTTGATCTGTCGAGTTTTCTCCATTTTTGTGGCAGTATTTGCGCACGTGACCGCGATTTCGAGATTTATTCGCGGCCGTTTTCCGGGACATCGCTTTCCTCTGCCCACCGTAAATCTCGATTGCATCCTGCATCCAACCTCTCAGTTCCTCAAGAAAAGCAACATTATTCGAGAAAATGCCACGCGCTGCCCGACAAGCTGACTCTGACAGCATGCCTCCTCCATCGAGAGCTGCAAGCGAAGTGCCTCAGGCAACGCCTCAAGTCGACGATGACGCGAACGAAGTGGGTCACAGCCCATATCAGACAACTGAATTTCAACTGACTTGCTCTTAGGTAGCTCCTTTCGATCCAGTTGACGATCTCCAACAGCATGTGAGTGACAGCATTCTGTCTAACCAGATCTATGTTGTTTTTCGTCCCCACTGACTGATTATATAGGGTATCAACGTGCAGGACATTGTCAAGCTGAAGGTAGGGATCGCACTGAACCAATTCTCTTTTTGAAGCATTAACTCCTCGTCACTCAGGGCGCGTCGATATTCACCATTTCTGGTGTCAATATGACGTCAAGGCGGCAGCTGTTGAAAATCAAAGTGAGATCTCAACCGGTCAACTTTCGCCACCCACTAATGAAGTGGAACTAGGGCTTTTCGGAGGCAAAGGTTGAAAAAATTAAGGTATTTATGAGATCGGTTATGTCCTTTTCATTTCTAATCTGAGGGAATGTAGGAAGCTGTCCAGAAGATGATTGTAAAACTTCGAGGTGTTGGATGCGCAGCAGTTCTGTTTTCTCATGCCAGTCTCAGGGCTCCCAATTCGCGACTGGTCTTCAAGTTTCTGACAAACGAAAGCACGTCATCACCATCAGCACTGGCAGCAAAACGGTCGACGGCATCCTCGGAGGCGAGTTTGAGTCTTCGTTTGTCTGAGTGAGACAGTAACATGGTTCGCTTAGGGGGAATACAGTCGCAGTCCATCAGTGAAGGTATGTTTGCATTGTACTATTTTGAGCCAAGGTTGATCAGTTTTCAGTTTATGGGGAATTCCGAACGGGAAAGACGCAACTTGCCCATACTATGTGCGTTATCACCCAGCTGCCCTTCGACATGGGAGGCGCAGAAGGCAAGGTACGTATATGCGCTTTAAAGAATACTCTCGACTTTTACGGCATGGTAGGTCGCATACATCGACACCGAGGGTGACCGTCTTTACATCCTGATTGTTTGAAACCTATTAACAGGATTGACAGGAACTTTTCGACCCGATAGAATACGTTCCATTGCTGAACGATTCGGGGTTAACGGCGACACAGCTCTCGAGAACATCCTATACGGTATGATGGTTCGAAGTACTTTTGTTTCCTAATCTATAGATCGTAACAGCTCGAGCATATAATAGCGAACACCAAGTGCGCAAGCCAGACTAGATGATGAAAAGCTCTTGCTCACCTCTTACAGTTCGAGCTTATTAATTCGTGCACAGACCGTTTCGCCGAAGAAAAGGTGTTCAGACTACTGGTATGTGCTATTGACGTAATGAACGGATTGATTGCCCAGCCTCGTAGATCGTCGACAGTATAATGGCCCTTTTCAGGACGGACTACTCTGGTCGTGGAGAACTAAGTGAGAGGCAACAAAAAGTAAGTGCAAACCGCGCTCAGTTGTGATCCTTGTTGACCGTTCCGTCCTTGAGAAGCTTGCACAAGTACGTCGAGCTCAATCGTCTTACCCGCTGATTTTCAAAAACAGTAGATGCTTTCCAAATTGGCAAAACTCGCGGAAGAATTCAATGTCGATGGATTTGCTCTTGCCCTAAACAAATCTCTAAACTGAAACGGCTCTCTAGATCGCTGTGCTGCTGACCAATCAAGTACAATGTTCGCATGTTCTTTTGTGTTATCTCAAGGACTCTCACAAAGCGTCTCCTCTCCTAGCTGATCCTGGGGCAACAATGACTTTCGTGGCCGGCGGAGCTCTGAAACCTATCGGTGGTCATATCTTGTCTCACGCTTCTGCGACACGAATGTTTCTGCGCAAAGGCACCTGTGGTTGCCGAGTTGATCTTTTATCGCTGCTGACTGTCTATTGATAGGTCGTGCGGAAGAACGCGTTGCTAAACTTGTCGACAGTCCTGATAGACCGGAAAGTGAAGCTGCCTACAAACTGGACGAAGGCGGTTGGGCTGATGTGTGAGTACAATCAATGAGTTTTTCTCTCTCCGTTTCGTTCGAATCAAACGCTACTTGACCTGAAACAACGTCTCGGTAACCTGACCGAAAATGTTCTATATCTGATGTATTTATATCTCGAACTTTGCTCAATCGATATTTTCCACGATCCCCTCTTCCACGGGAACCCGTCCCCGTCTGTTCACAATCGAGCATCTTTACACAGGGGTCATTCAATCGTCATACGCTTTTGAGAGAGCATTTGTAGCTACAATGGGGAGGGGCGAAGCTTGAACATTTCATCCAACGGCACGTAGAAGCAGCATTCGCTGCCTCATGACTGTGGTGACGCTTCGATGTTAAATTCGACTTCGTTAAATACACACATACACAACTAAGCCTCCCAGGTCCTACATCTCATCCAGCATGAACGTTGATCCCGCCAAGTCCAATTTGAAAGCGCCATTGATATACGGCGGGTCGCTCGACGGGTTTGACAGTTTCGAAGTCACTCCTCTGATAGGGCGAGAATATATCAATGTTCAGCTCTCTGATTTGCTTTATTCGGAGGATGCAGAGAAATTGGTCCGAGATCTTGCGATCATCAGTATGCAAACAGTGCCGCAATAAGACCCGTCTCCTGATGCCCAGAGAGTCAGCCAAAGAGGCGTCGTATTTTTCCGAAATCAAGTGAGCAAGCAAGGACCAGGCTGAGCCGGTATTGACTTCCATGTAGAATATCGATATCGAGGATCAAAAACGGCTAACTCAACAATTGGGACTCCTCGGCGGGAAGCCTGCGACTTCTGGACTTCATGTACATCCTTTGCATGAGTCGCCTGAGAACGAGCCGATGGACACCGAAGGCAATACTGACGAAGAAGGTTTGTCGGGAAGAAGACACCCACTGCCACCAGCTTTGACGGCCATTTCCAGTGTTCGTCGTATCGTCCCAAGCCCAAGATAGATTGTACAAGGGGATAGCCCATAGAAAAGTGAAGGTCGACTCCTCGGCACAGTGGCATTCAGAGTAACGATTTGACACAGACATAAAAGATTGTTTGCTGATAGTAAAATAGCAATACGATGGAGGTGTGCCCGTCGGACTACTCATTCTTGAAGATGAAAGTAACTCCGGAAAGTGGGGGTGATACAGTATGTGGTTTTGCTGGGCCTGGAAAATCGATATCGGAATGATCATCTTTCCTCGCAGCTCTGGACCTCCGCATACGCTGTATACGATCGAATCTCAGATCCATTCCGGAGTTTTCTTGATGGCTTGACGGCAACCTACGCCCAACCCATTTTCAGCACCTCGGCCGCTCGAGTAGGTATCAAGATCCACGAGCCCCGAGGATCGCCTTTGAATGTCGGAGATGACTTCTCTGTCGTTCATCCAGTTGTCCGAACGAACCCTGTTACTGGGTGGCGGGGAATATTTGCCGTTGGTCTCCACTGTCAAAAAATAAACGATGTATCTGCATATGAGGACAAATTGATCAGAGACTATTTCCTTCATTTGATCACTCACAATCACGATTTGCAGGCAAGAATCAAGTGGGGGCCGAACGATGTGGCGATCTGGGATAAGTGAGTCTTGATTTCCGCTGCAGGGCTCTGAGCTGAATAGGAGGGTTATGAAGTCGGGCAACATACCATACGGCCACGTAGGTCCATCGTTTTGTATACGTTATCCGGGATAACAACCTGTGGCATAGCCCTGATGTGTTCGGCGCCACAAGGATTGCAGTTCGGACGAATTCCATAGGAGAAAAGCCGTATTTCGACCCCAAGGTACGCTGTTGCACGTTGTGCAAGTCCAACCCGATGCTCACTACGGAATATAGTCGCAGAGCCAAGCTGATAGCTTGAAGAGTGTGGGGAACGGTGTGAATGGGAGACACTAAAGAACAGCGCAGCGGAAGAGAACACGCCTAGCAGCAGATTGTACGAGTATGATTCTGTATAACAGAGAACGATGCAAAGATGGAAATGAATATAATTTAAGTAAACAGTGCTACAGGAGGTACATACAAGTTCAGTTCGGTCCCATACAAAATCAATCGGTATCGATGACCATGCCGGCTCTTCCGCGGCGCATTTGTTCAGCGAGACCACCTTCGAGGCCGCCAAAGACGCGCTTCTGCTCATTGCTGAGGAATGTGCCCATACCACGAGATCTCGCTCGTGCTTTTTCCTGTGCTTCGAGCTCTGCCTTTTCTTGTTCGAGGAGCTTAGCAAGTCGGATCTTGCGATCATCACTGAGGACGGCTGCGTTCTCTGACATCGCTGCAAGCTTCGCAGCTCGCTCCTCGTCCCGATTTGGTGGGAAGTTGCGTGATGAAGGAGGGGCTGATGATACGGGAGAGCGAGGGCGAGGTCGATCGCTATTTCTTCGAGAAAGAGGCTCCTCTCGATGAGGGTATCTGTCCGGAGAGTTTCCACGACGGTAGGGTACCGGTTCCCGTCGCGAACTTGAACCAAGAGAGGAATCGTGCTGTCTGCTGCGGTCTTCGTGAAATCTGGCTCGCTCGTCGCGTGAGCTCTCTTGCTCAGGGATTCGGGAGGTCTCCGGACTTGTTCCGCTAGAAGGCGACAAATATCGCCTCTTATCGTCCCGCCTGTCACGTCTGGGTGACCGACTTCTGCTTCGTTCCCTCGAACGTCGACGATAGTCCCTTCTCGGCGGACTAGTGGGATAATCAGAGGGACGGTCCCTCCTAGGTGGAGAGTCGTATCGAGATCGTCTGCGGGGAGATGGCGACCGAGACCGAGAGCGTGATGGCGATCTGGAGTATTCGCGGGAATGCCTTGAATGTTTCTCTCTCTTCTTCTTCTCTTTTTTCTCCTTCTTCTTGTCCTTCTTATCAGGGATACCATAGCGCTCCTTAAGCTGTTTAAACCGCAAAGGATTGTTCTTCATCGCTTCCAAAGCCGCCTGTTCCTGTTGCTTGATAGCCAGGAGGGGATCCTCTCTGATCTTCGCTGCCGTGTCTCGAGCCGTATTTGCGTTCTGGATGGCAATGAAGTTCTTGTGTGCAGCTCCGAGCTAAGATGAGGTGAATTCAAGCGACGAGGCTTCACGATACGGAATACTCACATTCTTATTCTCATCTCCGATCAGTACTCTATCGACCCGCTTTTTGCCTAGCAAGTAGTCCTCCATGTCATTTGCACTGGCACCGCCTCCTGTCGCAGGCGTGGCATACATCCATTCCAACTTCTCTGTTCTCTTCTTTCCCGTCTGTTCCTCCTGCAACCGTTGAAGTTCTTGAAGTTGTCGTTCTTCTTCTTTTTCTTTGCGAAGCTGATCAAGTTTCTTCTTTTCTTCGAGCTGAATAGGAAGGAAATTAAGGATACGGATTCTCCTCGAACTGAACTATGGCACTTACTGCTTTCTTCTCCTCGAGCCAGACCCTCTCCTGATTCTTGAGCAGGAGAGGATGCCAGGACTTCTTCATGTTGAGATCGCCGCCACCCATGATTATCGATGAAGTAGGGGTGAAGAGATATGGTGTGTGTGTTGGTGAACTTCAAACTTCAAGGCTTGGTTCAAAGGAGGCGACACTCAGTCCAGGAGGATGAGTCGCTGTTGGGGTTTGTTTGTCTCAGGTGTCAGGTTCCGAACTCGGCTTGATGCCGCCGCGCGAAGATCACCGAAGCGTGAAGCCGATAACTTGCTTTCACGCAGAAATGACATCTTTGTCAGCTATAGCAGACTTGAACACACGTCCACCATGTCGAGCAGAGAACCACCGTTCATCAATGCTCCCAACCCCGACGTCGAAACTTACTATCCTCTGAATGAACCGGAAATTGGCACACTCTATCCTTCGGCGAGCTTGTTCAAATGCGATCTACGAAAAGGCTGACTGAAGCCTTTCTCACAGAGTGTGTATCATCAGAATAAGACAGAACCTAAGCTCTTCCAGCCGCTCACTATCCGAGGTGTCACCTTCAAGAACAGAATATGGGTGGTCAGTTTTGAGGACATTTTATCCATGCCACGCTCTCACGGAAGGCCATTTCTATAGCCCCCCATGTGCCAATATTCTTCCGTAAATGGACATGCAACGGATTGGCATCTCGTGAACCTTGGGGTATCACAGTCTTCTTCTCGGAGCGAGTCGAGGCTGATAAAAGACGTTTTGATTGCAGGCCTATGCTGCCCGAGGAGTTGCTTCGATCACAATGGAAGCAACGAGTGTTGTTCCTGAGGGACGAATCTCTCCAGAAGATGCTGTAGGGAACTCATCGTCTATTTGATCCTACATATATTGATTGATCTCAGGGGTTGTGGACCGACTCACAAATAGAACCTTTGAAACGCGTCGTTAACTTCTGCCATGGCCAAGGGACAAAAATCGGGATTCAGTTGGCTCATGCGGGGCGTAAAGCTTCGACCTTGGCACCCTGGGTGCGCGATCCCGTGCGTACTGTGCTTTCAGGTCGTACTGTCGCTCTTGAGGATGAAAATGGGTGGCCAGATAATGGTCGGGATTTTGTTTCTTTGTTTCTGTACATTGTGCTGATGTCGGTTCCAAAAGTATTCGCACCGAGTGCCATAGCTTTCGCCCCGGGTTATGCTCAACCACGTGAGATGACGATCGAACAGATCAAGGAAGTCCAGAATGCCTTCGTGGAAGCCGCTTTGCGAAGCGAGAAAGCAGGATGTAGGTTGCTGTTATACGTCTTCATAATGCAACCGGTCTGATTTTTTTTTTTCAAAGTCGACTTCATCGAAGTTCGTTCCAATAAGTCATTTGTTCGAGAGGCCTACTTAATTCTTACCAGCTACACGCGGCACACGGCTATTTGATTCACGAATTTTACTCCCCGCTTTCCAACCACAGAACGGACGAGTATGGCGGGTCACTCAACAATAGGTTCCGATTCCTTCTAGAGATTGTCGAGAAGGTCAAGGCAGTCTGGCCTGAGAAACCGCTATTTGTTCGTATAAGTGCAGCCGATTTCGCAGAAGGCCCCGAGCAAGAAAACGGGGAATGGAAGCAGTGGGGGATAGAACAGAGCATATTGCTGTGCAAACAATTGAAGGCTCGTGGGGTTGATCTCATCGATTGTAGTGCCGGAGGAAACTGGGCCAAGCAGAAATTTGCTCTTGAGCCTGGATACCAGGTAAAATTACTTCCTTTGATACACCCGTTATTTTATTCAGCGTTACCCGCAGGTCCCATTCGCAGCCGCTCTCAAGAAAGCCATCCCCGACTTGGTCATAGGAACTGTGGGATTGATCACTTCTCCGATATTGGCTGAGGGGTATCTTCAGGATGGCAAAGCGGACGTTGTTTATCTGGCACGAGAACTCATGCGTCGGGCAGACTGGCCCCTTGTCGCTGCCAAAGAATTGGGCGTCGCTGTGAAGCCGGCTAATCAGCTTGAAAGGGCTTGGATGGACTTGATCACCCCACGCAAAGAATAATCCACCATTTAGAATACAATAGAATATAGACAGGCTCCGGCTTGAACTGGAATGATGTTATCACTGCAAAGGGTCCACACTTTTCAAAAGGTTTTTCATGAGTCGCTGCGCTTGGCCTTCGTAACCACTCTGTATGACGATGTTATTCGACGACCGGGCGAAAACAACCATTTCACTTACTCCAAACAAAACAGTGTGATTAAGGTAATGAAATACCTCGTACAACTCCGTGCGAAGTTGATACTGTTCCTCGGGTTGCGACTTCGGGAAGTGTTCATGATATGTTTCATAGAAGGTGTTTGGGAAACCTCCAAACATGCGAGTAATTGCAAGACTATGAAAATTGAATCAATTTAAACCTATGGAGCCGCATGATGGCACTCACTCTGCTTCATTGTGTCCATAAAATGACGCTGGATCGAAAATCACAGGTTCGTCTGTACCGGTGTCGACGCCTACATTGCCGCTCTATTTTGACAATTAGAGTTCCTCATTCCTTGTTAAATTCGCTCTCACCCATAGGTCCCCATGCAAAAGAGAAGGCTGAATCTCCAAAGGGTTCAACAAGGCTGGTATCACTCTTGTCAAAAAGTCCAATGAGCATTACACATCATTGAGCCCAGGTGACAACCCAGCACCTTTCCCTGAGTTTTTCGCCCAGATCCAAGGTTTCTGAATAGCGGGAAGCAGATTTATCCCGAAGATGATCTAGAAGTTCTTTGATCATGCTCGAGTAGCATTCCTCCCATGTGTCGAACCATCCGTGGTTCAATCTGGTAGCGCCACAATAGCTGGGGCATCCAAATCCAAATTTGCGCGTTTCGCTGGTACCCTTATGGAGTTCTTCAGCCATTCGTTTCGCGAGGGTGTTGGCAGCAGTGTCGGACAAGCCATGACCAAGTCTTAAATATTCGGAAATGAAATAAGTCTCTCCAGACTCCTCGTCGTCACCGCATGCAAATAGCTTCGGGCAAAGGCCCGGCGCGGCATCGTACATGAGTCTCAGGGATTCCGCTTCTCCCGTGAATTGTTCTGATGCTGCCGTCGTCTTCTTGCAAAAGTAGACTGCACCAGATGACGAGGTTATAGTATTTCCATACTTGGGGCTGGTGAAATCCGAATCGGGCTCCATCTCCCGTAGTTTTCGCAAGAATATAGGCGCTATAGTCATTTTGATTGTAACAGAGCCGTTTACAATGTTATCGAAGAGGGAGAGTTGGTGGCGCAGCCACCGCCATCGCCGGAGGCATAAATGACGGAACGTGTCGGGGTTCGGAGCAGCGCGTCATAGCAGGTTCCCATAAGATTCGAGATCGACGTGAAATTTGAGAAAAGCGTAAGAAATCCAATAGCAAAAGAGCACAACGAACGATAATGATACATGGTAAAAATGTCAGGACTGCGGTCAAAAGGCCAAGGGCTACACATCGACTCGGATCCGCTGAAGTATGGGTATTATACGGTCCCATTCTTGCATACTCTGTTATATGGAGCTATGTTAGAGAATATCTGGGTAGCATTTGGATTCGAGTACTGACCTCCTTGTAGGCGGCAATCTGGCCATCCGCGAGATTCGTCAACATGGTCTTCATCTCAGCCTCCTTCGCATGCTGGAAGACGGCCTGTTCACTTAGTGTCTGGTCACTGAAGGCATCGGACGTGTCGTGAGCAGTCGTAACCGCATCTTGCAACTAAGCCGACGGCGTGAGATAAACACTTAGCGAGGAGACCAAGTTTCTTACCTCCTTGATCTTGATATCCAGTTTTCTCATTTTCTCAACTCTACTCCGGTCGTCGTCGGCTCCACGCAATGCATCAACTCTATCTCTGATGTAGCTTCCGAGACCCAAACCAGAGGATCCCGCACGACCACTGACAATAGCGGCAAGGCGGTCCCGTTCCTCGACCACAGAAGATAGGTAAGCCGAAAGCTCTTCGAAGTCAAGCTGTTTTTGGTCACGGAGCTTCAAAACTGCCCGATTAGTGTGACTGTACTGAAGCAAGGAATGCAGATGATTAAGGAACGGTTCAGTGGTATTATCATTCTGTTTCATGATTTGAGTTTGGATGAATGTACGCGCGTGCAAGTAGAACTCACGCAGTTACGCATGATAGAGGAGAATTCGAGTAAAGTGTTGGAGAAGTGGTTGAGAGGGTCCGTGATCCCGGATTCCAGGAAACCAAGCCCTTGGACCGCCACAGCCAAATCATGATAGTCCGAGGTCAGATCTGCCATGCCCGGTTGAAAGACTGCAGATAACAATCAGATTGTCACATTACCATTAACACGAGTCTTACTCCTCATCCACAATCGGTCCACGCCTTGGATGCCCTCCTCAAATTTATCGACATTCTCACGCATTTCCAAAAATCGTTCATCAGGCTTCCGGACACGAGCAAACGCGTTAAGGATGGAATCAGATAGATTGTCGAGGAGAGAAGGTGATGGTTCGGGTCCAGGAGGATGAGCGATGTGCTGGTGCATCTTGACGCTCTGAAGAGGCCGTGAGTTCACTACTGGGACAGCCGAAATCAGACACATTACCCATTCTGTGGACTCAAAGAACGCTTGTACCAGAGTGGCACGCTGCAAAACCGGGTGTCGTCCAATTCGTTCTAGAAACAAAGCGAGGCTGGGAGGGATCATGAGCATAAACCCCGGCAGAAAACCATGGAGCTTACTCTTGTCGTCTTCGTTCGATAAACTCGGCGCTGAACCGGTCGCCAGTGATGTATTCTAGAACAAGATATAGCCAGAGGAATGCACAGTTTAAGGCAGAGCTGACCCATACGGTGCTTCTCAGGTAATGGAGGTACCACACATGCTGGAAAGTCTTTGGCAATGTTCTCTCTCAGGAACCTGAAATCTTGGTATCGTCTTCGAGCACTGGGATTCTTGTTGGTGAAATGCGATAAATTCGTCTGTTGTTTGGAGAAGTTAAACCATTACATCTGGAACCGCAACAAGTCTAACTTGCTCACCTTGGCTGAAACAAGGTATGACACATATGTATCTTTCGTCTCAGCAAGCTCCTTGACAGGATCTTGAACAGCCGTTACGAGGTATCCTTCCCACTTTGGCTCATTTGGATCACGAGGGCCAGTATCGCTTTCGCTGGGTAGTCTGAAACCAAGACCAACAGGGGTGCCTTGGCCTAACGGGGTATGGGTGTCGTTATTTCGAACGTCTGCAGGAGTATCCCAGGTCACGCTATCAAAAACATCGTCTTCCTCCATGAACGCGCAATGAAGATTGGATACGCAGCAAAAGTGGGAGCGCTCAGGAGAAACGCGTAGCTCGGCATTACGTAATTGCCTTTGTTGATTCTCTAGACCTCAACCACCAGTTTAGCTCCCGCTATGGCTCAGTTGGTTCATGAGTCTAGATTGAAAGGGGATTAATTCTGGCAATCTTTTCAGTTCGAAGACACCCCAAAGTCCCAACCCTCGGTCTGAGCCTATCTTCTGTCTGGACTTGGTGCAGCCTGAGTGCCGCGAAGCTAGCGTGCACGCTCAATTTCATTTGAA
Organism: Sistotremastrum niveocremeum HHB9708; assembly: GCA_001630475.1. NCBI lineage: Eukaryota > Fungi > Basidiomycota > Agaricomycetes > Sistotremastrales > Sistotremastraceae > Sertulicium > Sertulicium niveocremeum. The sequence continues at coordinate 409,186 of KV419400.1, forward strand.
GACACACTAGACCGCATACAGATACTTGTGATTCTGGATACTGATGCCATTCCACCGATATTTGGCCAGGCCTTCCGCATTTCCCTGTCCCTAGTTCCTCTCCTCTGCCGGCTAATGGCGGGCTACCGCATCTAAAACGTACATATCTGGAACTTTAACTCACACGTACATGTCTAACCTTCTTTTGGTGAGAGCCCATCTACGGGGCTCAATGTTTATTCTCGCTGCATGGCAATTTGTTCACAGCTGAAGTCAGCTGAGGCGATGCAACAAATAGTCTCAAGGCTCCACTGTTTGCTTTCCTACGGTATCTTATCGTCAACTACCACCATGGAGCCCATCAGAATAGGATCCCTGACCTGCCAGCCCCTGCACCCTACATTTGTAGCAGAGTGAGGATACATTTCATCATCTGGTGTGCTCTCGTGTGTCATATCTCACGCTCATTTCGCATTCGGAAGAATAACTGGTGTGGATTTCTCCAAGCCTATCCCAGATGACCAGATTTGCGACATCATCGCTGCTCAGGACCGGTGAGCCACTGTTCGATTGATTGATTCGGAAGTTTGCCCTGAGCTTCTGCTATCCGCGTCACTGCTCTACAGATTCGGAGTGACCGTGTATCGCAACACAAGTCTCGATGATCAACGACACATCGCGTTGAGCCGGCAATTGGGAAAGTTGGAACAGGTCCCGAAGTTTAATGGCCCCAAGGTTCCTGATAGGTTTGGTTTCCCTGAACTATTTGACGCCGGAAACACGGATCGCGAGGGGAAAATCATACAAAAAGATTCAAGGTAGGGGTAAAACGTACGAGTTGACATGAGGTTCACCCATATTCCACATGTCAAAGGCGTTGGTGGTATAATAAAGGCAACCCCCCGGAAACGTTTTCTTCTCCCGAGTTAGGCTGACCCGGTCTGGGCCAGGAAACACCCTTTGGCATACAGATTCCTCCTTCAATCAACACAGAAGCAAATATAGCCTTCTTCTCGCACACCAGATTCCAAACGAGGGAGGAGATACCGAATTTGCGGATATGCGCAACGCCTACCGAGCCTTTCCGGAAGTGCGAAAAAGGCAGCTGAGGGGACTGATCGCCGAACACGAGTGCGTATTCCCTAGCCTTTATCTACGCGACGACCAACATGTCATACGCCAAGTCTGTGGCATTCTAGAAAGCTAGCGGCCCCTCAGGAATACAGCGCGGTAACAGATTTTGAAAGGGCTGCAAAGCCCCCAGCTTATCACAAGCTTGTGCAAATAGCGTCAGACGGTGGAGAGGTGGGTCGAGACAGGACGGAAGAAGAATTAAGGTCGTTGTTCACGTGGGGCATCCGGAACAGACTTTGTATGTTGCGGCGCATGCATCAAGGATCCTCGGGAAGCCGGAGCAAGAAGGTCTACGGCTAATAGGCGAGTTAATTGAGGACTGCACTCAAGCTGGATGGACACATGCCGTAAAATGGAAGCAAGTCGGGGACTTGGTGAGTTTTGATGCCTCCTATCGTCAGGTCCGGCGATGCTGATTGGTGCTGCGAGGTGATATGGGGTGGGTATCAACTTTGGAGATATCCTGGTGAAACTCGATTTGGGCTAAAGCGCACTAGACAACCGAATTGTGATGCACAGAGGACGACCGTTCAGCGACCAAATGGAAGTGCGAGACATGCGACGAACGACAGTGTTCGACGATGGACCTGGTAGTCTGGGAGCGGTGTAGGGATATAGCGGGAAATTGTAGTTGCGATTGAATACAAGTCATTCGCGCGGGAAGCCGTGAAGTAGGGACTGAATAGCTATTCGCACGTCGCCTCTCCTCATTCGGCCCATCTCCCAATTCCATTTCCCAGCAATTAAACATCTCGAATGTTATGCCACTCCCTCTCTTCCTCCCGACCCACTAGCATCCATCGACAACGCCATGTACGTCGTCCATATCGTCTTCAACGACGTTCCTAACCTCCCTCCAGGTCGCTCAACACTTCTGTCTTCCCCCACGAACTCTATCACAAGATCCAGGTTCGTCGTTATCCCAGGCTCCAGCTATTTTCTTCTTTTCAAGTCGGCGCCATAGGACGAGATGAATCCTTACGAGGCTTGGATCACGCGCACAGTCAGCCCGGCCTGGCAGTCCTACGTCGAGTCCGTGCTCATCGAAAACTGGCTGCGAAGCACTCGTCTCTTGGCCGTCAAGTCCGGCACCGGGTGGTTCGGTAACTGGGCCAATCCAGAGCAGAAAGAGGAGGTCAAGATGTTCAAGGACGCCCAGTTCCTATATAGCGGGAGACAAGGACCTCTTATCCACTTCAAACCCCGTCATCACTCCTCAGCCAGAAGCTATGGTCGAGAGCTGATGCATCTGACAAGCTGTCCGATGCATATACGCTTCTATCCAGACTACTTTCCTCAGACCGTCATCCCCCACTTCATGATTGACTGGCAGTCGCAATCTGTCTATCTTGACTGGAGACGTTTTTTCAATCAGATATTCGCACCTCACATGGCTGCTAGAAGACGCCGCGCGAATCTCCAGCGAGAACAGCCTGGTCTGAACGCTAGTTTCCCGTGCGTCAATGAAATTCCTCTCACCCCTATAAACCGCCATCATTCCGGTGATTTTTCGAGGAGGGACAGGTCTTCATGCGTCTCGCTCTCACGAATACCTGAGAATCCACGCAGGAGTCTCGGTCCGAAAACGTCTGGTTAGGCACAGATGCGTCATCCTTGTCGTGGTCGACATCGACGAGGGCCCCAGTATCCGCCCCAACCCACAATTCGTCAAGTGCGGCGCTACCGACGCCAGCACTTCATTGCCCCATATTCAATCGCTGCATATACATCATCCAGCTCCTAGACTTTCGCACCATTCTTCACCCTCATATCATGATCATGTTTGATTGCATTGCTGTAGCCTTAGTGCCTTTCGCCGTTTCCTTTGCATGTCATAATTCGCTGCTAGGCTTGATTTTGGAGTACTACCCATGAGTTCAGCCTCTGAAGTGTTCCAATGAAAGAAATTCAAGGATCAGCAGGAACGAGAATCATAGTGACCAAACAGGGCCAAACGCGCGCGTGTCTCGTCGCATAGTACGGAGGCAGAAATGGGTTGGCGATTGGCCTTAGGCTTTGCTGGTCTGCTCCTAGCACGACTCAGTCGAGCATATGAGATACCTATCTCAGACACCGATGATACTAGGCAAGCATGTTCGGGTATGTGGGGAGGCAAGAACGCCCACATCAATGGTAAGCTCAACTCCTGTTTCGAGTGCTACTAATCCATATTTTGGATTCAGTTACCTTTGATGCCGAGTCGCAGGGACAATTGGCTATGGTGATATATCGTTGGTCAGATGTTTCAATGTTAGGAAAAGTCACTTCAGAATCCGACGACACCTTGCCGGTGAGTGTTGGTTGCGCACGTTGCTGCTGCGCCTTGCAATGAAGGCATTGACAATGTACGCGTTAGCAGAAAACATATGTGTGCACATCTGATGCCGTTCGAGGTGGATTCTGTGACAACGCTCAACTGGGACATTTCATCATCGACTTGGAACCTGGCGTCTCTCTGAATGAAACCAGCTTCTGGTCGAATCGAGTGGCTTTCGGAGAACCACCCTCCAATAACATGCCCGACAGCTCCCTTCCCAATGAGGACTTAGCTCTGCCACCTGATTCATCGTTATCGGAAGATTCCCCACCAACTACGCCCGAAGAATCAGCCCCTGCGCCAGAAGAGTCGGAAGAAGAGGAGAGTCCAGCAGACAAGGGCTTTTGGGATAACCCGGATGGGAATGTCCTCCCAGAAGACGACGACGTAGAAGATGACGGGCCCACAAATTGGAAACGCAACCTTCAGAGGCGACAAGATGGATCAAGTGATATTTGGTGGTACAAAGAGCCAATCATGTATCCTGTTACCAAGACCGGATATTATTGTGTCGGTCAGTCAGCTCTTTAAATGCATCTCATCCTGCCTTCAATTTTCTCATATAGCTATCGTGCCTGTCACGATTGTTGACGGGAGACCAACGGGGGATACCAACGTGCCTTTCCATCCTCAATACAGTGGTGTCATCCTCTTCCGCAACACTTTCGAAGGAAAGCTCCCCGCTACTGACTATCCTAAAGTCGGAGTAGGTCATCCTACTTCCCAACTGTGACAGTTTCCTGATACATCTCCAGTTTTATTTCTTCCTCTTCGTCACGTACCTGGTTCTTGGTGGTGTCTGGGCTTACACCTGCTGGAAACAAAGAGAGCAGCTCCTTCCTATTCAAGTGAGTTTCTTTATATTTTATTCTTGCCTTCTGATTCAAATCTCGTGGCTCTCAGAATTATCTCTCTGCCCTTGTCGCTTTACTTGTTATTGAAATGCTCTCCAGCTGGGGTGAGCAAATAAACCGTATTTGTCTGAAGCTTTTCTCAACTCTTACAGCGTATTATCGTTATCTAAACTCGCATGGTACTGGGGTTGTCGCCGTCGTATTCTTGTTTGTCGGTGAGAGATTCATTTCGCTTTAATCTACGATCAACTGAACTCGTTGTAGTCGCCATCTTGGATGCCGCACGAAATGCACTCTCCTTACTCCTCCTTTTGATTGTTTCCTTGGGTCTTTCTGTCGTCCGTGAAAGTTTGGGTCCAACCATGATGCGTTGTTGGATTCTGGCAGCCGCACATTTCGTATTCGGCGGTAAAATCCTGTCATTTCTCTCTGTATTTCACCTAACTTATTTGCGTCCCAGTTCTATACGCTGTGGGTATCGTTGAACTCGAGCTGGAATCTACGACTGCATTGGTGCTGCTACTCTTTGTCATACCCCTTGCATTCACCTTGAGCGGATTCTTGCTATGGATCATGTATGCATTGAACCGTAAGTTCTTATATGTACCAGTTTCGTTGTACATAAATATTTACCATCTGACAGGTACGATTGCCGAACTTGCGGCTCGCAAACAGACCTATAAACTAACCATGTTCAAACGTCTACACTTTATCCTTCTGGGCACCGTCTTTGTCATCTTCCTCTTCTTCATAGTCTCCAGCATGTCATTTGCCGACAGATTGGGAGAAAGTAAGTCATAATTATCGGGACTGGCGCAAGTCATCTGACCTCTCTTTTCCCAAGATTATGCGAACGATACTTGGAAGACTCGATGGTGGCTCCTCGATGGTTGGCTCGCTCTGCTATATCTCGGCGTCTTCGGTTCAATCGCTTACTTGTGGAGACCCACTGAGCACAACAGAAGACTTGCCATGTCCGAGGAATTAGCCCAGGAAGATGCCGAAGACTACGACTTGGAAGGTCTCCAAAGAAGAGCTGATCGAGAAGACGATGACGTCACTCTTGTAGGAGATCGTCGTCAACCTCGCCACGAACGCGTGGGCGAAGATGAAGTCGTGTTCGATATCGGGGACGCTCATGACAGCGATGAGGAAGACGACAAAAGGCACACTTCGGTGCCAAGGACCGGGTCCACCAGCCCGCACGCTGGAGACGAGGAGACCGCGGGTTTGATTCAACAGGGCTATAGACGGCAACCGGGCGATAAAGACGATTAGCGTCATTCATTCTTTTCGGACAATTTTTTACATCACATGTATCAGATTATAATCTTAATGCAGATAGAGTACACTGTCACAAATACTACGAGTCTCTCGTACGTCCCGTGGAAGTCGTATACAACCGAGCAGCGATGTTCATACTCTGCAGCTCCTGGAAAAGCAGCTTGGCAGCGTAGGGAATGTACAACTGCGAAACGCTAGTCTTGTTCTTGCACGCACGACACTCGAAGCTTTGCTTTTTCTGAAAGCGAATAGTTAGAACAGGACTAAGCTTAGGCACACCAAGCCACATACTAAATTGGCAATAGCAGTCAAACCGCAACTAAGGAGTGCATTAGGTAAAATATGATTTTAGGAGGAATTCAACTCTTACATGTCGCAAACATGGAGCCTATAGGCGTCACTTGCATCGAAGAGGCGTTCCTTGAGGAAACCCGCGATACCATGAGATATCATGCAATCGCGCTAGTCAAGGTTGAGTCAAGGCAACACTGCACGAACCAGGTCACTCACCTCCATCTCTCCGAAACGCAATCCACCATCTCGACTACGACCCTCCACAGGCTGCCTAGTAAGAATTTGCACTGGTCCACGAGCACGAGAATGTATTTTGTCGTCCACCATGTGCTTCAGCCGCTGGTAGTAAGTAGGCCCGAGATATACCTGAGCCTGCAGTTTTCGCCCCGTATGTCCATGATACATGACTTCCAATCCACGAGAATGATATCCCTTCTCCCGAAGCAACTGGGATACGGACTCAACTGTCAGCTCGGTGAAAGGGGTAGCGTCTCCTTCGTTCCCGATTAATGTCGCAACCTTGGACAATAAACATTCTACCAAGTGCCCGATCGTCATACGCGACGGAATGGCATGCGGGTTGATGATGATATCAGGAGTGATACCTTCGGCAGTGAAGGGCATATCTTCCTGACGATAGGTGATACCAATAGTACCCTTCTGACCGTGACGAGAAGCGAATTTATCGCCGATCTGAGGAATACGAGCCGAGCGCACTCGTACTTTGACGAACTTCTGACCCTCTGCATTCGTTGTAATCAAGACCTGATCGACGATACCGTTTTCCGTGCTTTTGAGTGGAGTCGAAACGTCTCGACGGGTATGCGTCCGAGTTCTTTGTCCCAACTCCTCGCTGTCCGGCGGCAAAGGTGCCGTTTTACCAATGATGATGTCTTCTCCGGCTACACCAGTCCCTGGGGCAATCAAACCGTCGTCTTCCAACTTCTCATACGTCCCGTGCTTCATGCGCACAGTGGTGTCTCTCGTCGGCTTCTCAAATTCTTCCAGCTGTGCCACACCCGACTTTTTCTCCAGGTCCATGTAGCTGCGATAGTACATGCTCCTGAAGAGACCACGATCGACAGAGCTCTGATTCATGATCACGGAATCTTCCTGATTGTAACCACTGTAACAAAGAATGGCTACAATGGCGTTCTGTCCAGCAGGGAGCTCTCTGAATTTCAGGTACTCCATCGAACGGGTCGTTGCAAGAGGTTTCTGAGGATAATAAAGGATGTTGGCCATAGTGTCCATACGAATTAAGAAATTGGTGAGGTAAATTCCCATAGCTTGTTTGCCCATGGCCGATTGATAAGTATTACGCGGTGACTAGCCAAAAAGGTCAGATCGGATATGAAACAGATGACGACGAAGCTTACCTGATTGTGATCGGGGAAAGGAATGATGCTCGCGCAAATACCAAGAATCATACTGGGATGAATCTCACAATGTGTCCAAGTGTGCGCAGTTAAATTGGCTTTGAGACGTGCAGCGGGATCGAAATCGCCATCATTGGCATGAGGATCTTGTCCCTGCTGTTGAAGACGAGAGGCTGTGAGATCCTCTGGCGTCATGCAAATCATGACGGTCTCTTCCTCCTCAGCGTCCAATAATTCAATGACACCTCCTTTGATCAATCGTTGCCAATTATAAGGAGGAGGGCCGCCTTCCTCGTCCTCATCTTCGTCGCAGTAACCCTGTTGCAACCACTTGATATGCTCCTTTTGTATCAGCAGTTGCTGATCTTCCACGATGAAGAGTGGCCGACAAACACGGCCGGCGTCTGTGTACAGACGAAGCTCTTTTTCTCGAATGTCTCGAACGACGGAAACTTCCGGTGAGATGTCGTCTTTTCGGCGAAGCTTTTTGATAGTTTTGACCAAGTTGGCCGGGTCTCGATGAACACCCATCCAAACACCATTGACGAACACCTTCGTGCACGGTGTCGAAGAGTGAGCATTTTCTTCGAGACTCTCGAGACCCCACTCTTCCAAGAACTCGATGACGGGCGCCGACAAAGAACCAACAGAAATACATGACATCAGTGAAAGATTTTTCACAAGACCGCAAGCCTGTCCTTCGGGAGTCTCCGCAGGACAAACCATGCCCCAATGTGTGTTGTGAAGTTGCCGAGGTTTGGCAATCTTTCCTTCTCGTCCCAAAGGAGTATTGCAACGGCGCAAATGGGACAGAGTAGACGCGAAAGTGTACCGATTTAACACCTGGGAAACACCAGCTTTCACTTGACCGGATTTCTTCTGGTCTCCCCAGTTACCCGTCGCAAGCGAGTACTTCAGCCCGTTCGTAATGGTGTTGTGTTTGACAGCCGCATTAAGATTGAACTCTTTGTTGGTTTCCACGCACTGCAAAGTCTCAGAAGGGCAATATCTTTGGCAACGTTTGGACACACCTTTTGCAAATGACGATAGACGTCTTTTGTGAGCTTGCGGAAAAGCATACGGAACAAACTCGACAAGAGAGGCCCAGCGAGGTCTAATCGCTTCTTTCCGAAGTGATCACGATCATCAAGATCACGACGCTCAAGAGCTGCAAGGAGCAATCGGTGCACCATATAACCAAAGAAGTAAGCCTTCTTGGATTCTGATCCGTCTGCCATCGACACGTGAGGCAACATCTCCTTCTGCAGAATCTCTTGCGCATAGCGAATACGACGGTCTCTTGAAAGGCCAACAGTGGTTCCACGTTTTCCAATATAATCGAGTGCGACCTGAAATGATATGGTTTGACAGAAATTCATTAGTCTTGCTCGCTTTACGTACCTCACGATCTTGGATAACAAAGCCATCGTCGATACAAGGCTTCAACATCTCAAGCATCTGTGCATCTTGCATGTCATAACAGATATGTTCGAGAATGTCACTGTCTGAAATGACGCCCAAAGCCCTGAACAACACCCATATAGGAACGTCCTGTTTGATATATGGAATAGTGGCTTTGATGACGCTGCCATTCTGAAATCAGGGTAAGATTGGATGCTGTCTATGAGCGCAAGTGTTATGACATACCATTTTTTCCTGATTGCGGTGATACATCTTGACTTGGAATTGACTAATAGTTTTACCACCTTTTTCAACAGCGCTACGAATTTCAGCAAGGAAATTGATAGGGCTGGGTTGGGCTTTGGCGAAGACGTAAACATGGTTGGTAGCCATGCGCTCCTGGGCAATAAGGACCTTCTCCGAGCCGTTGATGATGAAATATCCGCCCTGATCGTAGGGACATTCGTTGAGGTCGTGTAAATCCTGTTCGCTGAGATCGTGCAAGATGCAGAAGGCTGAACGGAGCATGATTGGAACCTTGACATGGTGTAAACCTTTGGTCCTCCTTCACACAGACTGAACACGCACCTTTCCAATCCAGACCTTCACGTTATCATCTGCACTAGACTCTGCTTCCACTCTCCAATCCATGTCTCCGCGAGAAGGATCATCTACTCCAACCAGAACACGTTTTCGCATGTCGATATAAAGAGGCGCGGAGTAGGTTAGATTGCGAAGGCGAGCTTCTTGAGGAAAGACGGGGACGACACTTCCATCCGTTTCCGTGACGGTGGGCCGTGAAAGATAGATTTGTCCAAATTTGATCTCATATCGACGCTGAGGAGCGGTATGTCAGACGCGTCGACGGATGATCCAATGTAAAGGATACTCACCGTGGCATCGTTTGAGTGACCTGTGTGCTGACTGTTCTGATCCAAAATCAAGTCCGAGTTTTCGTCGACCAGTTCTTGCATCGTGTTCTGGACGAACTCATCGAAGGAGTCCAGCTGTTGTCGCACTAAACCTTTCTGTTGGAAGAAAGAAGAGATGACGGCCCAGCAGTCCTCCTGGGTGATCTCGTATGCGCCGTCGTCCTCCTCGTCGCCGTCCAACATGCCATAACCATCGTACGCTGAACGAGGAATCGATGCGTATGCATGAAATTCCACGAAGGGTGCTTGAACCTACCTGCGTTCATTCTGTATGAGGCCCCTGAAACTTTCCTCCAAAGTATGGGATACGAAACGAAGCTGATTTAACCTGGAAGACCTCGCGTCGAGAGTGGTCCGCGAAGGACGAGTCAAAGAACGATGGCGGGCTTGGTCAGACCGGCGGGGTCTTTTGTTTGCACCGTGTTGTGGTTGTTTGTTGCCGACCTCTACGAAAAATGTCAGAGAACCTGAAACTCGATCCGGCGTCGCAGGTATGGTGCAGTCAGTATGATAATAGTGTGCATCTGACCAGAGAGGTTATCAGAAAGATCTGAATGAATTTTTGGAACGTCAGCAGTTGCAGGCAAGAATATCGGAGCGCGTCCATAGTTTTACGGCCATGTGCTGGGACAAGTGCGAGCTATTGTTCTAAACCGACCTGCTATTGTGATTGATGTCTCTGTAGATGCATAACTGGAACACCTTCGACACGTTTCGCTCGCGGAGAAGAGAGCTGTCTGACCAACTGTGTTGACCGATTCATGGACACAAGTCTCTTCATGGTGAACCAAATCGACCAACAACAGAAGGCTGCCACTCTTACACAGTAGCAAACCCACTCGCATGACCTGACCTATATATTCTTAGAGCCAGCCATATGGGCTACATCCTGACTAATTACATCTCGACTCGTGAAACTTCCTCCGTTGGGAATTTATCCTCTCCGAAACGTTTTCAGTAACCTTGCCGCGATAATCGATGGTGTCATGGAGAGAAAAAGGGCCACGAGCTCCCAAAGACTCCCCAGCGCCATGGGAATTGTAAACCGTTCATTGAAGCACTCCGTCTCAGATTTCTTGGGAGGGGCCAGGAGCCCGATCTGGTGGAAACCTTCCAGGAGCGCATCCTTCTCTCGCCAGCGCTGAAGAAGCCAGTTCTCAAATACTTGGCGCTCCTCTTGAGTTGCTTCTGACTCCGTGCGACTATGCGTAGCAGCCTTGTCTCGTCGAATGTCTACGTCGCCAATCGGCACCTCTTTCTTCACGTCATATATACGCAGATGAAGATGAATATTGGGAGGTGGAATGCCGTTCATAAACACGGATCGCAGGGTGTAATGCGACTGGCCATATGCATTGCGTGGGATGCCTACAACGCATCAGAACAAGAACCAAATGTGTTGATATGACAATGACTTACCTTCGTAGGCCACTGTAATGTCCAACAACTTCAAGCCACTCACTCTCGGTGCGAGACTACGCAGGGTCCACTGCAAGCCTGTTGCTCGAGGGAGGAGCATATGTTGCATGTCCTCAATACCTGTCTTGTCTGCCCACTTCTTCGAGATTGGCCTCGTGTCTTTGCTCACAAGCGTCCCTTCTGGGTAGAGCATGAAAAACAGTGGATCATCGTACTTTTCCGCGTAATCCGCAACCTCTGCTAGTTTCTTGACAAAATATTTTGAATCAGTCGCCCATGACCGAGCAAGGAATACAAATCGGAACCATTGCATGGCCTAGAAACAGTTAGACTGAACTGTCGTGTGATTTCGGAGACGCCTACCCATCCAAAGACGGGAATCCACTTTAGACTCTTCTTGAGGACAATGATCACGTCTTTACTCCCTCCAGTCCATTTCGTGAAAGCCCATAAGTACCACCAGTCACAATAAATCTGAGCGGATGAACCCAATAATCAACGCTGGGTGGGGATCTGACAGGTTGACAGAGGCTCACTTGATGATTGGCAACCATTACAATCTTGCTAGGAAGATTGATCTTTGTGACTTGACCATCTGCGTCCTTCTCAATCACACCAGCTCTCCGGAAATATTCCCCTTCCGTTGTGATAATCATGTCCACGGGTGCAAACCATTGGCACATAAGGACTACATTCTCAATGCCACGCCCTGAGACGGCTGAGATGGCCATGACACTCACTTAGGACCTTAGCAAAGTTGCCTTTATGTGCTCTATTACATTCCTCCCATAGTCTATTCGAAAACAGCCGGATTGGCAGACATAGCCATTGAGTTCCATGAATCAAGAAGCACGCGCTTTCGAACAGAACGATGAAAGCAAGTCCTTTGAGAAACTGAATGAGGGGGCGCTTTGAACGGCGTTCTGGTATAGGAATGGAGGCCTCGGTTCTCGTGACTGTCATACTGGATGGATGACTCTGCCTCAAAGGGCAACGCGGCGGGTGGGCAGGACGCGGGGTCGCCCGGCATACATCGCCGAATTGACGCGAGCATGGATATTTATAGCAACTTGAGTTTTGAGTCGATTAGATGTCACGCGAGCGTATGGAAGTTACTTTAAACAGTACTAGTGGTAAATTAAGAAGACCTATGTGAACCAGGGCAAATCTCTAGAAATACAATCTATACATTTAGCACGTAAATGGTTTCCCGACCAGTCCACTCTGATAAGCCTGGACAATTAACTAGAACAAAACAGTTCAGTGTGAAATAAAGTTCGAGCGACTTGCAGACTCACTTTGATGGAGACGTAGGTACCCGCTACGCAAACGAATGCGCCAGCAAGAATTGTGAGCAGCGAGATGGTAGTCATTACCCATCTACGTTTGAGGGTGTTCATGCCGTCTCCCAGATGATATGCATCATGTAGCCAGAAGAAACCGGCGAGTCCGTACCTACAACAAGTGAGGAAACGATCAACGATTATGAAACCGAAAAAAACGTACGTATACCACGAAGCGAACAAGGCAGCAGTGATGCCAATCAGATACGAGAATATGGGAACGGCAATGGAGAATACGAATGCAATAGCCATAGTGATGAAACAGAGGCCAATCCAGATGGACCATCCCAAAACCGTGTGCGTGTGGATATGTTTGGAATGTCTGAAGAATCGAACGAAGATTAATTTGCTGGCAGTGTGAGAATATAATCCTGCGGCTCTGCAAAGGGGATCAGCGACCAACAATTTCGTAGTGGCGAAGTTTCACACACAAGAGGAAATTTCCAAGGGCAATGCCGAAGGCTGCCTTTGCCCACTTCTCTGGCAGAGAGAAGAATGCTGGTGATGCGACTTCCGAGCCCGCATAGACATATAGCACAACTGAGAAGACGACGTAAAAGAGTGTAGAGAAGCCTTGAAGACAATATGCAGCCTAACAGGTCACAATCCCTTCAGAGCGGCGGTCCGGATTGTGAACTGTATCGCACCTTCATGGCGTCTTGAGGGCGACGCATCTCGGAAATTAAGATGAAGAACCTTCGCAAAAATATGAAGATCGTCGAAAAGCTCTGCTGACGACAGAGACTTACATGAAATGACCTAGAAAAGGGGAGGTTCAATAATTTCGATAATCTAGCCCGAGTATAACATACCTGCATAAGCAAAGACCTGATCGCTAGTCAGTCATAATCCTCCCAGATTCCAAATGTTGAAGAACTCACGGGGTTTGTGATGGCCAAGAACGCTTCATAGAACGTTTGGGGAACAGTGGCTTGCACCGTTCGTCCGGGAGTGGGATGGATGCCAATGCCAATCATGGCCACGATTCCGGCGATCAGGATAAGAACGACACTAGCGAGGCCCAGCCAGCTGACTTTGTCGAGTGTTCTTGGTAGAGCGACGAAGAAAGCAGCGCATGCGAATATGAGGCAGAGGACCATTGCGCAAAGGCCATTATCAGACAAAGTCGAGAGCGCTTGTTGCCCTGAAAGAAGCTCCGAACCCTGAAAGTAAATGATAATCAGTAACGCGATCGATCATTTCCAAAAAGCGAAGACGTCACCGTTGCGGCAATGGCGAAGACTATCGTTCCAGCACTCAGGATTTCACGTCCTATGGGTCCGAAAATAATGAATCCAGCATCCCCTGTAAGTAGTTTGGCCGCTTGAGCTTCGCGAACTTGAGCCACTGTGAGAATGTGGAGCCTCACCCATGTTGTGTACCTCCGGATGATTCAATTTGAAGTCGATGAGCAGTTTGGCGGTGAAGAGAGCGAAACTGCCCAAGAAGATGATCAATATCACTCCCGGTACAATTCCTGTGTAGAGAGCTTCATGAGCATCGGGTACACCATGTCAAGCACCGCAGACAGACCGACAACCGCAAGAGCCGAAGGAAGAGACAGCATTCCATTGCTAACGATTTCTGCAATCATCAACAGAGCAACAACCTAGACAACACGCTTCTTGATGAGCCAGACACGATTGGGCATAGCTGGACAACGCACCTGCCAACTCAGAGTTTTGTAGTGAATCTATACCATGGTCGCTGTTAGCCAAAGGGCAAAAACATCAAAATAGATTCTCGACACGTACGTCATGTCCCTCCTCATTCCCGAACACGTCTGCGTTCTCATCGTAGACGACAGACTTCTGCTTCTCCTGCTCAGAATCCGTGTCGAGCTCTTTCGGATGTGTCTTAAGGAGCGACATGATGGAGGTGGAAAGAGGAAGAGAAGATGAACCCAATGACTCGTTCAGCGAAGACTAGATAAGCCGTTTTCGGAATTCTTATCCCAAGGGCTATCTATCGCATTCCGTGCGTGCACATGGATTTCCATAGTGGAAATAACCCAGAATATTAAGGGGCGCACCCAGGGGGCAGATCAACAGCCGGCCGGATAGCACTCGATCACAGAAGCACCGACTCCGCCCTTGGCGGCCCGAGGAAGCCGCCAAAACCCGAGGAAGCGCGAAGCGCCGGAAAGAGGACGGAAAGGAGAGCGAGACTTTGGCCGTATAAATATTCCCTTCGCATCCTGACGAGGGTACTTCAGACCGAAACAGCCAACATGTCCCTCGCTCCTCCATACACCAAAGAAACCGCTCACAGTGAGTCCGCATTTGACCTTCAGCATCCCAAACTCCAGATCTGACGACGAACAGAGAAAGTGAAGATTGCCCAGGCACTCTGGAACACCACGGATGCCGCCAAGGTACATCTTATCTGCCTATTTCCAAATCGCCCAATCACAGTTTCACCGACATGCCGGCAGGTTACCTTGGCATACACCGAAGATAGCATTTGGCGGAACCGCGATATCTTTATTCAGGGTCATGACCAGATCAGAGATATGTTAACCAAAAAGTGGCAGAAGGAAACGCGTTACAGGTTCGTCCCCTAAATCTTGAATGCCGAATATAGCGTGACGTTATGAGGTCCAGGCTGAGGAAGGAACTTTTTGCTTTCACCGACAACAAGATTGCCGTCCAATTCTGGTATGAATATTTCAATGTCGCCGACAAGACGTGGAACAGGTGTTACGGACTTGGTGAGCTTCCACACAGGTTCATCCGAATTGTTTGTTGATCAGGTTGGCTGCAGAGGACTGGACTTTCCGAGCCGACGGCAAAATGGAAAAGCGTCAAATGAGCGGTAATGAAATCAAGATTTCTGAAGACGAAAGGTGGTTCAAGGACGGTATGACTGACGAAGAAGTCGACGCACTCGCCATCGGTCCTCAGCACTGGTAAATTGTAATAATAAAATAAAAGTGCCCTATTGGCGGAAATGTACAAGTGTATTGTAATAGGTTTGTATTCTAAGAGAGAGTAAAGAATGCGCGTGATATTAGAATGATGTCTATGTACGGAATTGGCCGAGTGACCCAGGTCACTTCCTTCTGACCAAGTCCGACAGTAATTCGAATATCGTCTGCGCTCTCGAATAAGGCTCGACACGTTCTTTTTCATAATAATCATCATTCTATAATCATTCTTTAACTGTCTACTCTCCTACGACTTCAATGGTGGACCATAATCGAGTACCTGCGGACCCTAGCTGATCTGTCCGCTCGGGCTACGCAGTTGAAGGTTTCGCCAACATAAGAGCGTTAATAACTGGCGACCGGGGAAGACCCAACTGTCAGTAGAATCATACCAAGATGCGGCCAGGGAGAACACAGCACGAGAAGCAGAAGCGCAAAGAGTAGAGGCCGAGAAGAACGAACTAGAGGAGGCTAGGGAGGAGGAACGGAAGAACAAAGACAAGCACGCTCCTATTTCGGGTCGACCTCCACTCTCTAGCTTGAACCAAATCGTCATGACAGCGCTATTCGCTACGAAGAAATTGGGGAAAGGGCTCCACGTCGAACCTTAATACTTCGCCTTGAGAGGCTTGGATAATGCTGCTAGCTACCCGTGACGCCAACATTGTGGACGACGAGGCCATGGTCATTGTAACGAAACCGGACGATACATCCTCGGTTGTCTCAGTCAGCTCCGCTCGAGAGAACAAGAGGATTCGAAAAGACATGATCATGATCCCTGGGAAGAATTCTGTTCAGCATGCCCGACAACTTGAATGTGGACCGCGATGACACTGGCTGGCTGGCCCAAAGCTCGACTAACGATGATGGCCAACTTCTGGGGTACCCTTCTCACAGGTTATGCAGCGCCATGGATCCCTACGGAGTCCGTCAAGGGGTTGAAAATTGGCGATAAGGAATTTAGTCGGCGCTGAGAGGGATCAAGGGGTCAGTCCTATCGTCCGTCACGAATGAATCTGCGCTAATCAATATCTTCACATGTCTTCTCGACTCGCATCCACACCTCCCATCGATCTCATGTCACGCTTGCCCTGTGCTCGCACCATCGCTCGCGTTCCATGCTCGTATCGGTGTTGTTACACCTGCTCGCTTTTCGGTGTTTACACCTGCTCGTTTTCGGTGCTTGCACCTGCTCGCTTTTCGGTGCTTGCACCTGCTCGCTTTTCGGTGCTTGCACCTGCTCGCTTTTCGGTGTTTACACCTGCTCGTCTTTGCTCGTATCGGTGTTGTTACACCTGCTCGTTTTCGGTGCTTGCACCTGCTCGTTTTCGGTGCTCGCACCTGCTCGTATCGGTGTTTACACCTGCTCGTTTGCGGTGCTTGCACCTGCTCGTCTCCTCGCTCGTATCGGTGTTTTACACCTGCTCGTCTCCTCGCTCGTATCGGTGCTTGCGCCTGCTTGTTGAATCGCTCGTATTGGTGTTCACACCAGCTCCGCGATTGCCTGCTCGTTATTGCTCGTATCATTGCTCGTTATTGCCTGTATCATCACGGGTTATTGCTCGTCTCGCGCTCGCACCCATGCTCGTCAATGTGTGACCTGTGATGGCAACATATCAGGAGGACCAAAGAAACCTGGCCACGACAACAGGTGCTTGAGATCAGACACAGATTTCCATTCGTCCAAATACGAATGGGAATAGCTTTTATGAGTGGAATCAAGTGGAATCAGATGTTACCTGGACGAGAGATCAGCATCTTCCTTCTGCCAGCCAAAAGAGTCTCGCTACACTACCTTCAACAAGTCACGGCAGGATTTTCAGTCAAGCATGAGCAAGGGAGGCTACCCAGCCTGTGTCGTCTGCATCGGCCGTCACTCAGACTCAATCCAAGACTCACTGCCAGTGGCACTCTCGTGTGATCACTGATTCCAAGGCGCCCAATCTCTACTACCATCCTGACAAACTGACCATCTCCCAATGTATCAAGCAGAGAAGGCATCCTCCGAGCAGCCGGTCATTGGGATCAGTGCGGTCATATCCCAGATGGGTTCAGATTTGGATTTCAGCTGGACTCTCCGAACATCTATACGAGTCAGACTCAATGCTCAGACTCTAAAAAATTGTGCTACCGTCGTAGTACGGTTGCACAGTTTGCTAAAGAATTTCAAAAAATCATCAATTCAGAAATACAAAAAGAGATATATCGGACCAATGTCGAGTCGAGAGCAGACATTGAGTCACGTATCAGACCTTTCCAGAGCTTGTCATTCTCTATCATTCCCAAGCCTGGTTGAGCAGGCCATTATGGTATTATCCAAAACAAGATCTAAAGGACTTCTCGTACCCTCATATCATCACGTCCATGACTTCTTCTATTTAATCCGCCTAACTTCCCGTACACCTGGAGTACATTCACCTCATTTATCGACTCCCGCCAGGTTCACAGACGGGTACTCAAGACGTCTCCGAGGCATAGAAGGGAATTCCTTTGCATCCCTCTCAATGATCCGGGGCAGCCACCAGAATTAACAATTGATGATGCCAGTTTCTGCTTTGATACCGGATGTTGCACCATCAGCAGGACTTTGGAGCATATGCTTGTGTTGTGGATGCAGGGATTCGATCTACTCCGAGCCAAAACAATTGGACCCGTTTCGCGATAGGTTCAAGTTGACGATTATGCACTATTTCATATTCTGTGCAAGATTCGGTGCATGTTTTTCTAATCGTTACAATCAACAGCGGCTGGCTTGGCACAAGGGCACCATGGCTCGTGGGATTCAACAAAATGGAGGATGTATTCGATTCATCATCATTCATGCTCACTGATCGATCATTCTCGTGACTCTCATCGTTTGGAGGAAGACTGTCAATTCACTTACTACTGTTCTGATGTTGTTGTGGAATCAGAGAAGCTTCAAATTCCATGGAAAAGAAAAAAGGTCACCCATTTGCTGCGTCGGCGCCTTTCATTTGCTTTATATTGAAGGTCAAAACACTTGTGGTCTCAATCGAAGACTAGCAATTTCGCCAAACATGCACCGCTCGATGTTCAAAAGTTTTACGGAGACCTTAAATGCTCTACGGCTTCCTCCCATTCTTGTGTGCAAGCTCTGGTGTTGGGATCGCGATCATCAATGGTTCACCATCCAAGACAGACGGAGAGCTCGAAGGCTCATTCCGGAATGACAGGCACTCGATGGTCGACAAGATATCGGCTGGGCTGCTCGGGCAGAAGCGATCGGATTGAGCTACTGCTTAGGACCTTGATTAAGCTCCTAGGAATATGGAGACAACAAAGCAGTCATACACCGGAACATTTCGCAACGTCCCATCCACTCAAAGGCCATTGGCAACCATGTACAAAACCTCACAACTCATGATGACGCAGCCAGCACCTATAGAACAAAAATTCTGTTGAATGTCTTGGCTTAAAGAACCAGGTATTGAGGCGCAGATGCCTTTATTGTCAAACCCTGCAAAACCGATTGGTAAAGATTACGCCGGCTCGATCTTGGCCATATAAAACGGGGCTAATGCCAGTAATTTCTCTCCGTCGTCCTCATTGTCGACCCAGAGATAGGCTTTGGTTGTGGTCACCTCTTGCTGGTCGGACAGCACAAGGACAGCACAGATTCTATGGGATGATCACTAATACAACAGATTCAAACTTGGACCACATTATTGCTGTTACGTCAAAATCATGGGCCCCATCCACTTGAGACTGTTACGGTTCAGATCTTCTGCTAATTCAAATTTAAGCTTATTATTGGCTTTCATTGCATCATGCAAGCGGTTGTATTCTGGAGTCTGGACAAACCGTGACAAACTACCTCTACAGTCTGCAGTATTCAGGCATGGCACAGTAGCAGGTACACGCTTCACGGAAAAGTCTGGGAACTGAAAAAAGCTTGAAATGGATGCCGCTGTACTAGGGGAGGGGAAAAGAGATTGGCACCACCGTCCTCGAAGCGCCCAATGCGGCCACCATTTACTGTCAATTTCTCTAAGACAACTTCATCTGGCATTTGATCTTGCGATACCGCTGTAACCGCTCGATGCAGCAGTATTTGCGTCTCTCACTACAACATTTTTTCTGCGTGGCTCGGCTCAGAAAATGCACTCAGGCCCGGGCTATCCCAGTACTCAAGGGCCTCGAAACCAAAAAACGCAGGCAACCAGATCCAGCGTCAAACCGGCTCAGGATCAGGGCTGGCGGACCCAGAAGTAGCTCTCAACAACCACTTTCCAAGTCAACAATCCGCTGCCTTGTAGGCCCCTCTTCTCGCGGAGACATGGATATGGTCTCCGCTCTCTCACGAAGTCTGCATTCCTGAAATATATGGCAGCTGCAGCGACTATACTCAGGCATAAACCGCTTGAGGGTTACGGCGTACGCATTAGCGGCACATTGTAGTGTCTGCTCCAAGGTGTTAGTTTCGGGGTCGTGCAATCTACGGGTCAAGGGTCAAAACAATTCCTTCACGGCTGAGGCTTCGCCCTCTACCTCCGGCAGCACGCTCTGTGTATGGCGGCCTATATGCGCAAAATAATCCGTCAATTAAGCTCGGCTCCTAAAGCAGGGGTATCTGAGGCTGATGCGTCGCCGTGCTCCTATATCGTGGGTATCGCAGCTCAGATCCCCTCCAGCTTCGGGCAGGTGTTTCGGTTGACAAACCCTTCGGGTTTTTGCCCATCACATACCTGTCTTCAAGTCCTTCTC